>JAZAVI010000113.1:0-302778 GCA_036326025.1 Chrosomus eos
TTTCAGCACAACGGCAACCCTGAAGAAGCCCAACAATAGTGTCGACTGCATCCCACAGATAGTTTCACATGCAATGCAGCTCTACAGAAGAAACTACTGAAATAATGCATTGCTGTTTTACACACATACACAGAGGTTACTTTTTATAAATAATAACATGCATTAAATGTAATGTTTTTAGCAACTAATTGTCCTCATGCAGACCTATAAAACGTGTGTGAGATGTTTTGTTAGACATGGCTATAAGGTGTGTAAAAGTCTTGCGTTTCACCATTTTTTAAGTTTTCACTTCATTTTAAGTATTCGCTTCATTTTAAAGTAACTGAAAGAAGCAGCGATATTATGGCGGAGAATAAAAACTGTCCACAGTAAAACCAGAAAACTACAGTATGAATTAAAAAAAAAAACATAGAAGTCAAGCAAAGCATTTTTGAAGAGTCTCTCAACCAGCTGATGATAACAAAAATTAATGCAACAACTGTTACTTTAAAAATAATTGTTTACTGAACTGTTACTTAAAAAAAAAAATATATATATATATATATGATATATATACACACACACACACATTATTATATATTAGTTACATAATGTGCCGATTAATTCATCTAATTAACATACGTAGATATTTTTTGTGGCATTTCCAGTATTTCCTACTATGGATGTCAATGCAAAGTGTGAAAACAATCCATAAAATATCCATAAATCCATAAAATAGTTTTCAATTTTTAGAATAATTAATGTGGATTCAAATGCCATCAATATGCAATGCAAGCTCATAATCTGAATAACTAATAATCGGCCTGTAACACAATTCCTCTACAAAAACTCAAGTCATCGTGGACTTGACGCACACTTAAGTTAAGGAAACCTGAAACAGCTCCAGATGACTGCACTTGCTGCCTGATCGAGAACGTAACCTTTGATCTGTGACCTCTCGGGGCAAAGGTCAAGGGTGGTGCCGGCTTTCCCTCATCATCACGATGGAAACCCCGAAAAGTGTTTGCAGCGAAGTCTTTGCAGCACATCTACAAATAGCAGCACATGTCTAGAAGTCATTAAGCACAAGAGAAGTCCTACTTTCCCTTTTCTCTGTCAACACTTCTGTGTGACATGTATTTATTATTGTCACAGGCTCTTATTTGGCTTGATCTATGGCAGAATGAGATGTCATTTTTAAAGATAATTACATTTTTTCTCCTCCAAGGATCCATTCATCACACCCGGGGCCCTCTGCCATTTTTAGATTCTTGATAACATGCCTCAACTCATTCCATCTTTCTCTCGCGATCCCTCTCTCTCTCACACACACACACACATCCACAGTGAGTCACATCCTATTATGTGGCATGAAGTTGCCAAAAATCTGTTAATTACAAAGTCCAGAGCGTAACTAGTATGATTATAATAAACTTAGTTCCGTGAGAACGCTTTGTTGAGGACAGCACTCTCCTCTCGTCCGCTCTGTTTGTAATCAGCATCTCTTGTTCTCACGTAACGGTCTCATGGGAGGAACGATCTCAGTCCTCATTATTATACAACCACAAATGCTGATAAACCAATCAGAAGTGCTATTATTACCCCCTGATGACAGACGCTTGGAAGAAGAAGGAAAAAGATGGATGGAAGGATGGATGGCAGTGTTGTGCGCCATTCAGAAGTGAATTTGAAACTAACAAACATGATGCAGAATTGCAATTTGCATGTAAGGAAGTCGTATTAAAATTAATGTTAAATCTTCTGCAATTTTTAAATAGAAACGCTTTGAAAAAAGTTTAATTAGATGTTTGAAACTTTATAGAATGCAACAGACACCACCACCCACTTCTTCAGCGGCCTCGGATCTGGAAGTATTTTTCCCATTCACTTCTCCCATAGGGATTTTTAAAAATTCTTCATATAGGAGTTATAACTAAGCCATGAACCAAGTCAACCAGCTCTGAGATTAAAACATCACAAACTTTTGAAGCCAAAAAGTATTTGGAAAAGACAAAGGCACAAGACTGTGTACTTGAAAGCTTTAACGAGGGAAATAACTACAATCCCATTACAATCTCATAGGCTAATCAAATAAAAAAATGGATAATTATTAAAAAAATGTATTCAAAGATGTTGATTATACATACAGATACAATATATTTTACGTTAAGTAATTTGAGAGCATAGGGAAACCGACTCTATGTCCTTCGCAATGCTTTATGGGAGAGGGCGAGCAGCAGTTAGTAATTTTTTCCTCCTATTTTTTAAGAGATGAAATGATAGGTGGAGATTTCTTTGCAGAATTATGGGTAATGTAGTTTATCACCAGGAATTTTGATAATAATACAGCCTGATGGCTTCAACAAAAGCATATACCATCAATTATTTTTATATTTACAATTATTACATAATTCCAAGTTGTTATTAAAAATCAATTAAATAATGGAGAAAATGGAATTCTTGAGGAAATCAATTCAAAATTCCAACTCAAGAACTGAAAAATTCAAACATTTTGCCCAAGATCGGTTGTGCTAGTTTGACCGTAACATCAGAAGTGTCTTACCTTGACATTGCTCATTCCTTTCCTCGTATCCAGGGTTACACAGACAATTCCCGATGGGCACCAGCCACTCTCCATCTGCGCCACAGTACATTTTGGGAACCTCCTGCTCTTCCGAATTATTCACACAGGAGCCGCGCACCTCCACCAGGGATGACGTATCCGCCCCAGTTACGGTGTCAGGAAACTGCGCTAGGTTCCTCACGGCTAGCGGACACTTTTTGTAAAACACACGAACAGAAACCAGCGCGATACAAGCCCCTACATCCTGAAAGGCCAGATAGAAGCCCGTCCGGCTCAAAACGCCGACATCCCGAACCTCAGTGTTCAACTTCATGATCCGATCACCAATATCCACCTGCGTGAAGCTCTCGTCCGCCGCCACCGTGTCGATCTTAGCAAAGCGGCTCTCGTGAGTGTAGCGCTCGTTATCAGAGTCAGACTCCAGGTAGTAGAGGTTGAACGTCTCTTTGCATGTGCCGATGACGCCGGGAAGGCTGTTACAGTCACGCAGGGTGAATTTAATCTCGATGTAGATACGCTGGGCCGGGCCACGCCGTATCCAGTGAGTCCTGAGCCAGTTGTTCTGACTGGGCTCCATTACATTACACACCTGGTATGTTCTGATGGGGATGTTCTTCTCGTCCATGATGCTCACCTCTTCCCACTGCATGAGACAGCACAAGAACAATGTTAGGAATGAGAAATAAAAATGATTTTCATAACTTTTAAGACCTTCTCAATTCCGTAGCAGATATATACAGGTGGAGCTGGGGAAGGTGGAGGGTTTCTGAAAGCATACTGCAAATGCTGACCAAGTATTTGAAAGTTGAGCAGTGAGCTCATTGGCTACTGATACAGCAGGAACCAATCAGCTGTGCCCTATAGAAAGAATGATGTGATTAATTGAAATGTAATGACACAAAAAAACAAGTCTTACTACTGAGTTGTCCTTTTCCGATTCATGAACAAATTACTCTTTTAAGCCGGTACTTTTTACTGAATAAGAAACAGCGCATCTCATTTGGATTCACAAATTCACGACTCAGTTCTTTAATGACTTTACTCACAAACTTACAAGTTACTAAAAATAAATTAAAATAAAATTCAAACGATGCAAATGGCAATGAAAATAATTAAATTTCACCTGCGAGGTGTACTTCAGGTGCACTTTAAGCTTAGGTTATGTATGTCCTTGTGTATCCTAATATGGATGTTTTGTGTAAGCAAACTTGTTATATTAGGTCAATTGAAAATGTTTGTTAGTACTTTGTTTTATTTATAATCATATAAATAAGCAGAAAAGACGGGTATTTTGTCAACCAGTTATGAAAGAACTAGAACAGAGATACATAAAGTAGGGATGCAGGATATATCGGCACTATATCGGTATCGGACGATATGTTGATTTTTAATGTTATCGTTATCGGCCCGATACGAAAATTTGGTCGATATATTAAAGCTAATAAATAATTTATTATTTCTGAGTTTTTGAATTGCTTGAAATATAATGGGAATCCCTTCAAAAAAGAAAACAGTCAAGTGCAACATGTGCAGCACAAGTCTGTCGTATAGGCTACATAAAATAAAATTATAGTGAGAACATTAAAATTTGGGGCTTGTGACATGGCTTTTAATCTTGAGTCTTTTGTTTTTGTAATCAGGCTCTCAAAAACTATATAAAAATTTGGATTTAGATATATCAGCTAATATAACGGTTATCGGCTTTCAAATATAAAGAATTATTGTAAATCGGCTAAAAATGTTAAATCGGCGCATCCCTATCATAAGTATGATACTCGCCAGACTCCCAAGAAACAGAAAACAACCGATCATTTAACTAAACAAACATGAGGTCATCCAGATTGAAAACGGGACTGAAACATGGGAAGCTGTAGAGTAAATTTAGATCTGAAACATAACATCTGTTTCACTCTTACAGGCTTGAGTATACGTTTGTCTGAACCAACCTCAGAAAACCAGTATTCTTCTTCTTCGACTAGCCTCAGATACAATAACAACTGTAGACAGTCATTAATGTTGCACAGCCTAACACTTCTCAGCGTCTGCTACACCAGCATTACAGACACTGATTGGACTCATTGAGTTTTCATCATCTAATCAGCAGTAATGACTTTTATTACAGCAAATGAACACACTCTAAACACATGCTAATACCCAAGAGTCTGACTGGGTTAACCTGCGGTCAAAAGTTTGGAATAAATAAAAAAAATTAATGTTTCTGAAAGAAGTATCTTACGCTCACCATTTATTTCATTAAAAATGTCGTAAAAATATGTAAAATCGTCAATATTGTGAAATATTTTTCAAATTTAAAAACTTTTTTTTCTATTTAAATATATTGCAAAATGTAATTTATTCCTGTGATCAAAGCTGAATTTTTCAGCATCATTACTCCAGTCTTCAGTGTCGCATGATCCTTCGGAAATCAGTATAATATGATTATTCTAATATAAGATGAATAATTACAATAAACAAATAATAATTATTCCAAACTTTTGATGGTAGTGTATAAGTGCATTATTACTTTGCCATTTGACCTTGAACTATGTGCATTTATTGATTTAGCAGACGATTTTATCCAAAGTGACTTAAGTGTGCACATCTCATTTAATAAGTACAGATTGCTTTACAATTTAATGCTAAGTGATTAGCAATTTTTATAAAGCAAAAACAAATTGTCAAACATGTATTGTGCCAAATAGGGTGATGTCCACTGAATGCATATGCACAATACAAATTTTTTTATTTCTTCCTGTGATATCAGTAGCCACAGTCCCACGAAGACCATCCTGACGGCCCTTAATAATCTCCAGGAATTATTCACCGTGCGCTAAACCTAATTGAGCGTTTGTGGGATAATAAGACTGACAGCGATCTGGCATCCGACAGGGGCCGTGATTGTCTCCGTTCGGCTCGTCCCTTCATCCGTGTAACTACGGAGGCCCAGAGGAGCAGCGCAGAGATAAGAAGCCGGAGATGCCGATAACAGGACGAGAGGAGAAAAGAGCTAATTGGCCGTATTAAAGTCTGAATGCCCGCCCACCGTCCGTGCCAAAGGCCTGTCCATCACGGAGAAGATCACAGAGGGAGAGGAACTCAGGAGCTCAATGAAACTTGGATCGATGCGAAAGGAAGCCGAGCTGCTCTGTAGAGAAAGGGAATTCTGTGTGTTTTATTGAATCGCTGATGTGGTCATTTAGATGCACCTGATCTGAAGATGTTAAACGGCTAATTGGTGATGAGGGGCTCCGAAAAGTGCATCCCAAGAAGCATACATTATAGGACAGAACCCGCTGACCCCCTCGATCTGAAAACACACACACACACACACACACACACACACACACACACACACACACACACACACACACACACACACACACACACACACACACACACACACACACACACACACACACACACACACACACACACACACACACACACACACACACACACACACACAGACCTTTTCTCTGCCTCTGGGTTGCCAAGTCTCTCCCCCCTACCTCTTTTGAGAGAAAAGGGATAGAGTTTCCTAACAAAGGGCATTTCTGTCTCCCTCTACTATTTAGGAAATTTGACGCCCGTCGCTGTAACCTAGCTTTCCAAAATTTACATCCGAGAGAAGTGGAGAGAGCAGGGTGATCTCATTCGTATTTGGAGGTATTCATACGTGACATGAACATTTTTGGACAGTGAAACGTAGAATATCAACTTACTGACAGCATCCAAAACGTAAATGCTTATACATCCGATACGTAAAAGTTTATAAATCCCTCTGAAAACGGAGTTTAAAACTCAAACACAATCCCATGGCACTTTGCAGTAAAGGATGAGAAAACTTTGCCTAAAAAATGGCATTATAAATGGAAAATGTATTTATTAAAGAACTCCAGATGGATTAAACAAAAATAGTCATCTGCACTCTGAAACTCTTTAAAGTAAAACAAAAAAAGTGTATTTGAGTATGTTTTACCAGAAAATACACTTTCAGTCTTTTTTACTTAAAAATCTCACGTTTAATTCAATGTGTTACTTGTCATTATTTGAGAAATTTAGTAGCAATTTCTGAGTGAAAATTGTTTCAAAGTAAATCCTACACTAGTATAGTGTACTATAATCATCAAAGCAGAAAAAAATGTAACTGTTATAACAAATTTGGTACATCTGTAAATGTGTTAAAATAACTATAATGGTGTTTAACATCTTCCATTAATCTTATTTAATAATAATACAATGCAATGTACCTATTAATTGAATATTCTATGAACTTCAAATGATTTGTAAACATTTGTATGCCTTTAGGCTTAGCACTTTACTTTAACTTACTTTACGCTTTCAGTACATAAATATTGTATCACAAAAATGAAGGTTCCAAAAGTGCGTTTTCACAGTGATGCCATAGAAGAACCATTCTGAGTTCCATAAAGAATCTATTTTCACTCTAAAGAACCTTTAGTGCAATGGAAACATGTTAAGGATGTTAAAGGTTCTTCAACCTTTATGTTTAAGAGTGTTTTTATCTGGCATATTGTACTGTATCGATCTAAACATATGAAAATGTGCTAGAACTCTACCTATGAATACTAAAGAGTTGGAAGGGGAGATGGAGAAAGAGAGAGTGAGAGATGGGTTTTTTGACTCACCCCTCCTTCCGTCGGGCTGGCGACCCATGCCAGTTCTCCCAGCACTGATCTGGAATCCAGCAGCGGGACTGAAGGAGGAAAAGACACAAGACTTGAGAATGAGATCACCAAAACTTGTGTGTTTTACCCAAGAGTGGAGAAAACTGAAGTTTTAAGGCATAAATCTCTGATAAATAATGACAACAGCTGCAAAGGAGGCCAAAAAGTGACAGACAAGTGCAAAAGGGTTTGATCTCTCAGCGCTGAGTTGAGTAGGAAAATGGTTTATAAATCATTAAACAATAGTAATCGACAAAGGAATGATCAAATTTCAAATTAAGAGACATCAAAAAATAAGACACATTTTTTTTCTTGAAAATGACTAAAAAAGCACTGTTTAACAAAAATCAGGCCTGACCACAAGAGATAATCAGTTAATGAGTAAAGCAACAGTTATTATTATGATGTGTGATATTTTATGTAGGATAATAAGAAAATCAAATTATTACTAGTTCATTCTTGTGACAGAAAGACAAAAAAGGGCTCAGATTAGGGCTCAGGCTCAGATTATCATCAAGGTAATTTTTTTTTTTTCCAGTAATAAACAAACATTGTTGAGTTGTTTTGATTGATACTGTAAAGCAGCTTTGATACAATCTGTATTGTGAAAAGCGCTATATAAATATATTTGACTTGACTTGACTTAAATTAAAGACATATGACATTATAAAAGCCTACTAATTAGTTGAAGGATAAACAGAATAGTGAATAATTAAAGAAAAAATATTCTAAAATGTGATTAATAAATATGAGGCATATCTATATATGAATAATATTTTGTTTTAAAGCTGTTAACATGTCAATTGTCCTGCTGTGAGTGTGTATATAGTACATTCATTGTATTTCCAGACATCACTTGCAACAAACTCCTTTTTTTCTTTAAAAAAAAAATAAAGAAAATAATTATTTAAAACTCTTAGGCCTGCGTTTTTTCTTAACTTTAGGGATTTGTTAACTGGCCAATAATATCGTTTCCGTTTTGCTTGCATGTGCGCCTGAGTTTCACTGTGCGCCCTAAACTTTTCCTCTTTTATTGCAACCCCTCTTACCTTCATTCGCCGGATAATTCCATGGAGCGGACAGACCTGCACAAATCCCCAGGAAAAGCGATGTGAGCGCGTAAATAATCCCGGCCATGAGCGCCATTCGTCCTGTAACTGTCTCTCCGTTATTCCTGTTTATTCCTCCTCGTCACTCGTGCTGCTCCGCGCGACTGATCTTGAGGTGCACGAGACGCGCACTCAGCGATCTCTGCTGGAGGGGGTGTGGCATCTGTAGTGACGTACCAGTCAATCAATCAAGAAAGAATTTATTTAAATTATGAATATGTGTATATATTATTTTGAAATGATTTATCGTTTTTAATTTGCATTTGTTTATTTCTATTATTTGTATTATTTCTTGGCAATGTTCTTATGTTATTGTTGTCCAAGCATTATTAATAATAATAAAAAGTTTCTGCGCAAAAACAAATATGTAGATTACACATTCAAAAAATATATATTATAAATAGTAGATTGTCTAAAATAATAATAATAATAATAATAACTATTATTAATATTAATAATGTAAACATGTTATGTATATATGTATATTTTATGCTTGTAGGTAAAACATTTGACTTATTATTTTTAATTATAATTATTATACCAATACCAATGTAATCTTAATGTTAAACATTTAATAATTTCAATTATTATTATAATTATTTAAAATATTATAAAATATTAATCGACCAATAATAATATAAGGAATAACAATAATACATTATAATAATATTAGGGATAAAAGTAATATTATTTAAATCATTTCAACATTATTATTATTATAATGATTAGCAGAACATTTTGAGTAGCGATGAGTAGATCTCAGTCTTCGGGTATTGAATTGTGCACTGATCTTATTTCGCCATCTAGTGTCCATATCCCCACAGAACAGCTTATCAAACAGCATTATAATAATACCTTTCCTCACGCGCACATCAGCGCCAAATTAACCGTGACGTGGAATGTTCTTTCATTTCTTTCAGCCACACTCGAGTGGGTGACGTGTCACATTCAAGACACTAATAAAAGAAACCCAATGTGTCGATATTATGCTGTTTGTTGTTGGTGAAAACTAAGACATTTTTAGGACATCTGTTTGGACTCAATACAGTATCCTGAGGGTTTACAGCAGGGACCCTCGGCAATTTATTCAACTCTTTTTTCCGTTTTACTCATCTCATTGTGAAGTAAAATGCTCGTATATTTACTGAATTCCCCCTGACACCCGGTTTCTCTCGCGCATCCAGACACATCTGCCCTCATACAGGCTCTCTTTTCCTCAGGGTATATATGCTGAATCTCCTGCTGACTGAATCCAGTAGTTTCCATGAGTGGACCCTGACCTCCATCGAGAGGAACCTGTGAAGTATGTGTGTGTGTGTGTGTGTGTGTGTGTGTGTGTGTGTGTGTGTGTGTGTGTGTGTGTGTGTGTGTGTGTGTGTGTGGATGAGGAGCAGCTGTAGCCTACCTTCCTCCACTGACTGAATGTGTGTTCAGGTTTGATTGACAGGCTCATCCTGGATGAAATACATTTAGCAGCACCAGCCTGACAGTGCCACCAGCACACTGAGAGGTGAATATATTTATTCTAAACCTAATGCTCATTGTAAATAATGAAATATAATTTAACATTTTAGGATTTCAAAAGTTCTGTTTAATCTGTTTAACATTGTTTGATATATGTGAATTATGTAAGGCCCCTTGATTCAGTCATACTCAACTTCTGGTCCCATAATTATGTATTCTATACATAATAATCAAGAGGTATGAGTTGGGGTGGAGGAGGGATGCTGGAACACTGTCGTGGGACAGTCGGCTCTATGCCTCCTCACGCACTGATTGGGTAGATTACACGTGCCTCCAAAACTCATTATTTTTGTTCATTATTAGGTTATATTACGTGTGCCTCCCGAAAACATATTGTTTTTGATGTACAGGTGCCACCCTGATGGTACTGTGTGATGGACAGGACATACAGTGTCTAAATTGTGTATAGATTCGGGGGCATTAGTTGTCAAGTGGGTTTTAGACATTTGCATCCATTCAGAACTTGTTTAAAAAGAAAGAAAGAAAAAAGTGGCTCCTTTTTGCATGCTGCAACGCATTCTCACCCCAAGGCGTCATCTAACTGACAATTTTGACCATGCTTCAATATTCGACGCTAAAGGTACCCTTTAGCGTCAGTTAGTTGACGCGATCCCAGGGCGTCATCTAACTGACGCTAAGGGTAACGCGTCAGTTAGATGACGCGGGTAGGTTTAGGTCTGGGTAGAAGGGCGTCATCTAACTGACGCTAAGGGTAACGCGTCAGTTAGATGACGCCCTGGGATCGCGTCAACTAACTGACGCTAAAGGGTACCTTTAGCGTCGAATATTGAAGCATGGTCAAACTGATTCCCAAGGCGTCAGTTAGATGACGCCTTGGTATAACAGAGCAACAAAACTTACATGTTTTATCATTATTACTGTAATTAAATATAAAAGTAGCAAGGCATTGAGACAACAAATAACCTAATGTAAAGGTAATATTTAACTCGGTGAGAGTTTTTTAACCCAGCAGTTTTTAAAAGTTGGATGAAATAAACTTGCTTGTTTTTGAAAAGTTGTAGGCCTGTGTGTGTGTGTGTGTGTGTGTGTGTGTGTGTGTGTGTGTGTGTGTGTGTGTGTGTGTGTGTGTGTGTGTGTGTGTGTGTGTGTGTGTGTGTGTGTGTGTGTAATAACAATTGTAGCAAAAGTGTGTGTGCAATAACAATTGTAGCAAAAAATAACATTATGATGTCCAGAAATCAATTTAAATAGTACACTGAGTTTAATGTGTTAGTTTCATTCTTACATCTACTATCATCTATATATTGTTAGTGCTAATATTCTTAGTTGGTGAATAAACACATAAATCCGCAATCAGGGTTTGTATTTCCTATAATGATCTGGTGGTAGAACTTTTGTTAAGCGTGTCAGAGGTTCTGAGTTTCAATCCGCCCTCCTATAGTTTTTTTTTATGAAGATGTTCATCAATGATTGTATATCAAGAGCAGAGACACGTTTGTGAGCATTTTGTTTTGTGATTTCACTGGAAAGAAAACTGCATCCATTCCAATGATAACAGTGGCAACAAACACTCTGCATGATTTCAAAAACAACACATTCCACAACACATCTGATTTAAGACAAATTAATGTCATTATGTTTGATTTGCATTAGGTATACCTGTATACAGTGAGATGTTTTTTTTTTAAATGACGTTGAAAAAATCAACCCGGGCAAAAAGCAGTAGCATGTCCCACCCGCAAATTACGCCTATGATTGGACGAACATTTTATGGTCCTCCACCTGTGTATATTGTCCACAGACAATATACATATAAATACATTTAGACTGCTTAACTTTGTGATTGCTATCAGGATGTGAAGAGACTTTTTAACCAGCATAACAAAAAATGTTTCTGGAACAAATCGCCTACCCTGCCTTTAAAACTGCGTAATACACACATTCACATGCCATACAAGCAAACATAGCATTTGTATCAAGACAGAGATGCTTTTGAGAAACACAACCTTGAAGGTTCCTGATCTACAGGATGTTCAGTGTAATGTGATTTCCTGGAAGGAATTGGCCAGCCGTGGACTGCCCTGTCTCTGTACATATAATATGAGGTCAATTCCAGCATCTTTCCCGTTTCCCCTTTGGGTTGTGTGTTCAGCAAATACACCTGATCAAACTGATTTGAGTTTTGATTTAAAATGTCAAAACTCTTTCCTTTGTCTTTATTTATAACAAACCATTTATTTGCATTTTATTATGCATCATAATTCATAATCATATAATATTCAACCTGTATACAGCAAAAAGTAAATAATGATGTTGTCAGATGTTTCTTTTTAGATGACATTTACCCAGCAGTCCTGTAAACAGCTAGCCTGGGAAAACCCAGACGAACTTCAATCCAAGTCAGTCTGGCCATTCAAGCCCATTTCCAATCTTTCCAAATCGAGGCACCAATCACAAACGGTGAGGCGGGCTTGAATCGTTGAGTTCATGTGTCCACCCATCGATCATCGTCATATGAGGTGAACCCTCGTTTGCTGCCAGCCAAATATCACCAGATCAACAACCATTACGTGAGAAAGAGAAACAAAATGCATGACTATTAATTAGCTTGAATGTAGAGAGTATCCAATAAGTAATGTAGAAGTAACTGTCCAGTAGGGGTCGCCAATTGACCAACAATATGGCTAGACAAACTCACCAAGCAGTTTCTTCTTTTACATGAGACACAGGCAGTGGAACTTGCTGACTGTGAATTGTATTTTCTACATTGTGCTATGAGTATCATTCACTAAAAGCAACTAAATGCATAATTAACATGTTAAGAAGCTACAAAGAAATTATGAAATTAATCATGATTAATTATTGTAATATTGCCAGCTCCAAAGTTGTAACTTCTGTTTTACAGGCTTAATGAAGCAAATACTGAATATTTTAGGTTTATGGGAATCACTGATGATCAGACATGAGGGCCTGGTTTCACAGACAGGGTTTAGACTAAGCCTGGTTAGGCCTTAGGTCAATTAGGACATTTAAGTAGCTTTTATAAACATGTTTTATAAAAAACATTACTGGTGTGTGCATCTCGAGACAAAACAATAGCACTGACATATTTTAAGATATAGGCCTATCAGTGCAAGTTGTTTCAGTTAAAAGAGCTCAAGCATGCATTTAGTCTGGGACTAGACTTAAGCCTTTTCTGTGAAACCGGGGGGATTCTGTTAAAATGTACAATGCAAAACCGTTTTGTATTATTCAATAGACCACAAATAAAGAGAAAGGGATTGTGGTTGCTGGCGTCTTTATTCCACATGAAACACCCATCATATTACCACACCATTCCTTAACAAATGCACTTAACTCGTACAATCATTAGTATTAAACTCATTACATCCCTGATGCAAAAAAAACCAAAACAGTTTTACATAACAACAATTCACACCAGCCCAACGACAAAACCAGCAATCAATTATTAACAGTCCATTTTACAATTCAACGCATAATTAATAATCTTTTTTTTTCACAAACATTTTCTTTTCTTTCTTTTTTTAAGTCTACACAGGAACAGGTGGTTTACTCGATTAGATGTAAGAATGAAATGTTTGTACATCAATCCATTACTGAGACCTGCTGGACTGAATCATTACTTATTACTAGATTTATTACAAGCTTAACCTGTTTAGGAAAGTGTCATGTAACTCATGGTAGTTGGAGGAAGACGGTCCTGATCTATGGGAATGTTTCCTTCTCCTTTACAAGCTGTCGCACAAGACAGAGCCGAGACTCCCTCTGTGGTTGTGAGTTTGTTAAAGCTACACTGTGTAACTTTGGTAGAAGTGCTTTCAAAAGCATAGGTTAAAACCAATTACAAGTAATTCCCGCAATACCAGAGGCTGCAGTTTTAGGACCGCATTTAGGACCCCATTTTTTTCTTTTTTCAATATTTTATAACACTAACTATTCAATTGTATCCAACCAACCCCTGACTCGTCTTGTTGGTAACCCTCTTGAAATATGTATTCTAATTTGTTTCATTATATGAGGCCCTATATTCTGGTTTTAAATTAAATTTTCTGGGAAAGAAAGACTATTTTCTGTGTCTAAGAGACTTCAATTTATAAGCGCTGTAAAAACCAGGTAAAATGTTGCTTCAGCAAATAGGGTGTTATATGACGTTGACGATAACGGTTTGGTTAGGAGGTACGCAATAATAGAGCATAATATAATTTTTGCAAAAACGATTGCCACAACAAGATTATTTTTAAATGGATTTTACTAGGTAATCTATGCTGAATTTTAAAACAAAAGATTTTAGATCTTAATATAGAATCACATATAGAAAAGAAAAGACCTGTAATGTTACAGTTCACTATTGGTCTTTTTTGAAGAAAGAGGAGGCAGACAGCGCGCATTTATGGAAGTGTCTCCTTCCCCTCTACAAGCATAACACTCTTTCTTCTCACTCTCACAGCGGAAGAGAGGAACATGAGCTACAATCTGCTTAAACACAGTCTGAAGATCAGTGTTTTTTTCGTCAACCGTCCAGAATTTATTGAAGACAAAAGCTTTAATTCCACTATGTTCTTTCCAGTTCTTTAGAGCATCTAAAATGTTGTGAGGCCCTTTCGCATTCAGACACGTTTTAACACAGGGAGAATTAAAGGTGTAGAAAACAGAGCAGCCGTCATTTTTTTTATTCAAAAGTTTGCTCATAGGCGAGTTGCCAGCAGGATTCAGCAGGAGAGACTCTGAATGCATGTAGAAATACGACTTTTTAGTGTCAACTCTCCTATTTCCTGCAGCGATGAGCTCTTCCAATGGATCGGGATGGTAAAGTGCAGTATTTTCATCATTAATATCATTTCTCACATTCGCAGCATTCTCCCGAGTCAGGAAGTTGTTCTGTCCAGGATTGAAGTTCTGTTGACACTGATCCTTCGGCACATTGATGGCGGTGGCGTACTGATAGTGAAAACTATCTTTATCATCGACTCTCCCATAGCTGTTGACTCAATGAATAGTCAATCAATCACTTCATTTGATTACCACTGTTTTTGATAATATGTTTGTATTAAATCATAAAACAAAACATTCATTTTCTGAATAAAATACATTTCATAGGACTATTATTCTCTAACATTTCAATAAAATATTAATGTTAAAAATAATTTGTTAATCTAATTCATTATCAATTATTGAATTTAGTTGATTAGACACGTTTTATTGAAATTTTAATAAACAAAACAAACAAATGGTTTCAAGTTTGTTATAATTAAAGCATTTGTTCAACCCAAAAACTTGTTTTCATTCATTTAACTGTCATTTTAACTGATGATAATAATAATAACCATAATTTTATAATATACCGTATTTATTTAATAATTGATTAATACCGTAAACCGTGATATTTTTGACTGTGAAAATCTCAAACCATTACAACCCCACACAGGAGAGTCCCCCACCACACCCCCGCTGTTAAAAAAGTTACTCAGTAACTTTTACTCTGAGAAATTTAAAATTATATACTTTTTACTTTTACTTGAGCAGATTTTTAGACTGGTAATTTTACTTGTAGCCTACTTTTAATTTTATTGAAGTAGTAGTAATTTTATTTTAGTAGAATATTTTATTACTCTTTCCACCTCAGCTCATAATTTACCCGGGGTTAACAATTAATTAATGGATTCCATAGACATTTCACATTGCACATTTCTAGACCCTGGTTTTTAGGCAGGCACCTGAAAGGAGGCCTCGAGATGGGGTCCGGACTTCTGCATTAAAGCGTAATGTCTGATAGCACTTCCTTGGCTGTTTTTGCACAGACATGATCTGGGTGAGCAGGTATATGTATTACATAGTGTAGCTTTCACTAAATCAGGGTATTATGCTTTAATCCAGACAGAAACATTGTGGACTGCATAAAAAAACCATAGGGCTATGTCTGTATTTTGGGGCTGAATGGCGATATAGGCCTACAGTAGCTTATATCTCTTGGTATGTTCTACCTTTTTATTAGAATAAATTGTTTGTTGTTGTTATTTTTGTAATTTTTTGTTATTTTTGTTTATTACATTTATTTATATTTTTACGTAGGTTTATTCCTTTTGTGTAATAAAATTCGGGGCGCCCTCCCCCGAAGATAATATCGTGCATCCCATCATCTACTGCGGTTAAAAGTGCAGTTAAGCACCGTGTGAAAAGCCCTCTTGTTATACTTCCTCATTGCTAACTTTTGATTCAAACAATGAGTTTTTAATTTTTCATAGACAGACTTACTTCTCCTCAAAGAAGTTAATAATGCGGGCGAGTGTCTTGATGTCCACAGTGTCATCTTCAACACTTTCTGTCCATTCGGGAAGCAGGAAGAGCAGGACGAGTCCACTCAGAAACACAGTGAACTTCTGAAAACACAAAACACACAGAAAAACAAAATACAATTATAAATACAATGTGCATAGTTTAATAATTACCCATTCAAAGTGACAAAACCTACTAGCCTACTCCCGCTAACACTATTTGTGTGTTATGAGCCTTTAACGTGACTGACCATGTTGTTTGTGATAAGGAGTGATAAGAGGAAAAGAGGAAGTGGATGGGATTTATTCTGAGTGTAGACCAGCCCTCTTCTGTAAAAGACTAGAGAATTACTAAGAAAACTGTCGTAATCACTGACTTTCACAATAACGCCATTTGCATTTTGTGTCCATAAGGCTCTTAGAAAGAATCAGATAAGAAAAAACAACAACATTGGTTTTAATAAATATCTGCATCAATGTTTAAGCATGTTTGCATATCTCGTTTGAAATTGAAATCAATATGGCACTCAGCATTAATTGTAGTTAAAGTTGACCTGATGTCCGTGTCATGAATAGCCTAAATAAAAAGTTTAAGTAGTTTCAAATTCAGTCAAGTAGGAATAACAAAGTTTAGGACATAAATAACTAAAAGGTTGATGGAGCAAGAGGATATTAACCTACAGTAACTTGAAACCAAACCTGAAAATCTATCATATCATCTGTCAGAGATGACAAATGTATTTTTTGTTTAGTTTGACATGTACTTTGAACCTGTCAACGGCACTTCACTTCAGGTAAAACCAGATTCTAATAGAAGGAAACACATTGTCTGGACTAGCATTGGTGTATGAGGCAAATACCATGCGAGTATTGATTTAGTACCAATGTATATAGGCCTATGTCAAAGTACATTTATTTTCTCATGTTACCCATTACTGTACGCTAACTTTATGAAAGAAAATTTTGCTACTGATGTCTAGCATTGGTGTATGAGGCAAATACCATGCGAGTATTGATTTAGTACCAATGTATATAGGCCTATGTCAAAGTACATTTATTTTCTCATGTTACCCATTACTGTACGCTAACTTTATGAAAGAAAATTTTGCTACTGATGTGGGGAATAATCGAAAATATTGTTCGTATTCTGCAGTAAGACAGGACATTGTTAACACTCTAAATGTTGTCATATGATTATATGCTTCAAATATATATTTTTAGTTGAATGTTTATTGATTTTTTTCAGTAAAAACAGTAAAAACAATGTAACAAATCAAGACTTGAAAATAAAAAAGAGGTTTAACTTTGACTTAAACAAGAAAACAAAAAAACAACTTATATTTCAAACTCTTATTGGGCTTTATATTTCTGCAATGAAAATGCGAAGTAGCATTACTTTAGAACTAATTAGAATATTTGCTCATGAAAATCATCTTTTGGTGGTAGAGTAGCAAGTGTAATTACACACGCCAGTTGAAATGTGCAAAACACACTATTGGAATAGAAATACATCAGCAGGGGTGTGTTCCAGACAGCAAGGTTAACTTACCGTCATATATACCCTGAACTCAGATGATTAAACCGGAACTTGCTTACTCGAGGTAAACAGATGTCTTCTAAAATCACGACAGCGAGTATCACACACACACAGAGACGATGACACAACCCAAAAACCACTGAACGCATTAACATGTTAACAAAGAAATTCTGAAATTAATTATGATTAGTAATTTATTGACAGCTCCAATGTTTTTAAGCTGGATTTTTTGTTTTATAAGTGTTTGGAAATCAAGTCAAGTCAAGTCAAGTCAAATATATTTATATAGCGTTTTTCACAATACAGATTGTATCAAAGCTGCTTTACAGTATCAATCAAAACAACTCAACAATGTTTGTTTATTACTGGAAGAAAAAAAAAGGACATCCAAATCACTGATTAAACATAATGTATAAAATAGAAATAAGGTGTGGCCCCTTTAAAAGCTGCTGATAATTACAAATCTCCCTGTGTTAAATCTTGCCTTAAAGTAACACCAGGTAAAATTTTACTTTTGCTCTTGGGGTCCCCCCCTACAGTTGGGAAACAGTATTGTCCTCTACTTACTGTCGTAAACCGTCATGAATGTAGCACATGCATTTGTTGACAACCATGATAGCCGTGAACACTGTAGGAGGAGGTCACATGCAGGTGTTCTGCTAGCTTGCGTCGCGTGTGAAATGTCTTCATCCCAGGTACAGTGGCATATATTTCAGCATGTCATATGAATATAATTTCATGGGTTTTATTATTATTATTTTTTCTAACGACAAATGATCGCGATGCTCACGTTTACAAGCCAGCGTCATTATAGTAGCCTAGTCTAGCCTATTGGTTACCGTTTTACTGAATCTATACTTCAATGCAATGTTTGAGTGGTAGATAATAACCATATATCGTCAATATTATAATATCAAGCTATATTATTATATCAATAATGCGCGCGCGTGCGTATTAATGCGTAGGCTACTCTAGCACACACACGCAAGGTCTCTCGCTCTCTCTCTCTCCCTCTCTGTCCTGCGCGTATTCAATTTAATAAGTCGGGACACTAAAATTAGAGTTGAAATACGGGACTGTCCCGGGTAAAACGGGACGTCTGGTCAGGTCACCCTAGCTAGTATGCAAGCAATATACTTACTAGTACTGTACAAAAGCATGACAGTCCGCATCGGTCGGGCACCCCTCCTCCTCCTTTAGCTCACGCCAGCGAGAAAACGCTGACCCAATGTTGATCCTTGTTCTGCCTTTAACGCGATCACTTTCTCTTTTTGCTTTGCTCCGATAAAACCTTTGCTTTCTTGTTTTTCTGTGCTGCTTTGGCCATGACTATAACGTTTGGCTCGCACGTCCGATTTTAAGGAAGTGGGGGTGGTGGTGGAAGTGACGTATATGCCGTAAAGCAGTCAAATTTTGTAGTTCTCTTTGTACGCGGGTTACTACCCGAAACCCGAAGTTTAAAAGTATGATTAAAAACGCTACAGACCCCGTCAGGCTATGGCAGACGTGTCATTCAACCTATTGTAAGTAGATGCACCATCACAAGAGACTTGGAAATATATTATGAAGGTTAAAAAGTTACCCGGTGCTGCTTTAATGAGTCGAAACCTTATAACATTCTGGTCGGACTGGAGAACTGGGACAACCACAGTTCAATGAAAGCCTTTTGCTGCGTCCCAATTCGCCTACTTATACTACGACCTAAAAGTATGTACTCTTTTTGTGAAGAAAAAGTACATACTTTTGAGTGTGTAGCAAAAGTGTAAGCAAGCTTTGGGACATACTACATCCTGTCTTTAACGGACCTGTCGCGTGCATCCTATCACCGTAAAATGCCCTGTCAATCATCTTGTCACAGTTAAAATCCTCCATTCAATCTATTATAATTTCTTACCATTTCGGAGAGAAATGTTTTAGCACGTAACGTTCACCTGCCAGTCGTGGGTCTTTCATGAGGAGACTCTCCTCATGTGTTTGCAATTTGAATATAATGATGCATTTAAAAGTGAATGGCTAAACGTATCTTTACAAAAGTTCACAATGCTGCTGCAGATGCAATATAATGTCGACAACATTGAATAAATACATTTTCGTCAGGTTAGATACTGATAATTAATCACTCAAACCACTTTATCTAAACCTCTCTACACACGGTGCATCTGACCAATCACAGCCCTTGCGGTCTGCGTTGCCTCGACGCGTAGTTACAATTTTTTGGAGGTGCACGTCGAGCTACGGCGTAGGGGTCGGAGAGAGGTTCGCGGTGACGCAGAGGGGTCTGCGGGGGTACGCCGTCGATTCGACGCAGAAGCATAAAACAAGTGTGCTGCACTTCGGATTCTGACCGGAAAAAGTAGACCATCCGGGTATCTTTGGAACACTCATTTCAACATACTATAATTTAGGACGTACTAATTCTATTTTTGAATACTATTTAGGACGGATAGTATGCGAATTGGGACGCAGCATTTGTCTTTAAAGCCTGTTTTATGCTTCTGCGTCGAATCGACGGCGTACCCCGCAGAGCCCTCTGCGTCGCCGCGAACCCCTCTCCTCCGACCCCTACGCCGTAGCTCGACGTGCACCTCCAAAAAATTGTAACTACGCGTCGAGGCGACGCAGACCGCAAGGTCTGTGATTGGTCAGATGCACCGCGATGCAACGCAACCTGACGCAGAACCATAAAACGGCAACGACGCCATAGGAGTGACGGCGTAGCTACCCAGCAAACATTTGGACGTGTAATGACCGTTGAAAAGACGTCCGTCCGACACGTCCCGTCATGGTTGAAAAATAGTTCCAAAATGGAAGTTGAACCGACGTCTTTGACGTCATCTGGCCGTGAACGTCTTTTCTGGCCGTGAATTCCACGTCTCCTCTGCGCGTCCCTGGACGTCTAAATGCGTCTTCATTTGGGTGTTTAAATGTGTTGCTGCATAATTTAAGTGTATATATAAGCCTGCATTTAAAATAATCACACACATATTGTGTAACATCGTGAAAGGCAATCAAGTCTTGAGGTTTACACATCTTGACAAAGGTTCTAAAAAGGTCCAAAATTGGTCCCGTCGGACCTGACCGTCAATAAAACATTTTAATCACGTGTACATCACAAACAAGAACACATTATTTGTGGACATAAGAAAAAAAGCAGCATGTTCTGATTTAGCACAACATTTTATTGATCTTGAACAGCCTATATTTCTCTTAATTTTTTTCAATGTTTAACATTTGTTAACCAAACTAAAATACCAATTACAAAATACTGAATTATTATATAAAGGGATAGTTCACCCAAAAATTAAAATTCTTTCATTTACTCATCCTCATAGACCAATTTTCAGTTGGTAAACATGGTGACGTTTTTCTGTGGGCGGAGCTTAGGTGGTGGCAGAACGATTCCTCTGGCCGCTTCCCTAACGTTAGTTTGCAAGTTTTGTTAGCTTGTTTTTTTAACAATGACTGGAGAAAATCCGATGTTATCTTAATGTGTAAGGTCAGTCACTGTCCAGGACCGCGATTGTTATTTGCAAAAGTTAATTTTAACGGACGGAACTAGATTGGCTGACCCGTAGCCGTTACACGCTCACTCAATAATGGACGATCTGACAGGATTAACGTTACCTCCGTCGAGTGGCCTGACTTCTACAGCTACCTTATAGAGAAACCGAGCGTAAAGAGAAACTGAGGGCATATACATCTTTAGATACCATTGACTATGTGCTGAATAGTCATGTACAAGACTTCTGTGGTACGATCCACAGTTCTGCCTAGCCAGCGCCAAGAAGACCACAATGTAAACAGTGACATTATGGTGCAATTTTAATGATGTGAATATTTTCTAGAAATAAAAATTCCAGATACAGCATATTCATTTTTCATTGATTCTAGCACCCAACAACACAACAAGATGTCATTTAATAAAAATAATAAAATTTTAAGCTCCTTATTATGTAGACGAATCTGTGCTGGTTTGTATTGGCCGCCCGCAGTTTTCCCTTCGTTTTGCCTCCAGCTAGCGCCGTGACGTAACTGTGACGTCGTCAGGAAATTGGTCTATTGTCCAAACCTGTATGAGTTTCTTTCTTCTGCTGAACACAAAAGATGATATTTTGAAGAATGTTTGTAACCAAGCAAATAAAGATTATTATGGTAGTTAATGGGAAGCAACATCTGCTTGGTTACAAACATTCTTCCAAACGTACAGGTTTGAAACATGACATGAGGTTGAGTAAATGATGACAATTTTCATTTTTGGGTGAACTATCCCATTAAACACATTGTTTGGCTCATTTTTTGTATCCACCAGCTCTTCCTGGAGTGTGTTTCAGGTGTTCTGTCATTGCTGCATCAATTTCAGAGTCTGTAGCATTTGGGCTCCACCTCTTCACAGCATCTAAGGAAAGAGAATTATATATTTTTTAAATAAATACAATTATAAATTTGAGGTACATGATCTGCACTTATTTTCAAACTATTTGTATGGTCTACAGCTAAATTTAAAAAAAAAACATGGAACAAGATGAATGAATCATGAATGAAACATTAGAAAAAGGTAATCAACATGCATTACATTTTATTGTATTGTATAAAAGATGTTCTGGTTTTATTTTTAAAGCAGTTACTGAAAACATGTTAAAATCCAACTAAACATTTCATTCAATTTCAGATCATTTACTTTCTGAAAGAAACTCTCAAAAGGCTACATTAATAAGTTACAGTAATGACTTTGACTGTATCATTAAACAATACTTTATACTATGGTACCGTTGTATACGTTCAAAGTAACTTTTAGCCTACTGGCTAATTTTAGCCAAACTCAGTAAACTTCAGTTGACAATGTGGGCATCATTTCTTTCGGTTCATTCATGTCAAACAAGTAAAACTCAAGCACGTTATCTAATACAAAATGTACTTACCCAACATTAGATTTTTAATAATATCGACACAACTCCCCGTACTACGGAGCCCCTAAAGGGACCTTGGCAAAAATAAAAAAATAAAGACTATCGCGTGCGCACGCGAAATGTATCGCGTGCGCACGCGATAGTTTCTCGTGCGCACGCGATAGTTTCTCGTGCGCACGCGATACGTTTCTCGTGGGCACGCAATAGTTTCTCGTGCGCACGCGATACGTTTCTCGTGCGCACGCGATACGTTTCTCGTGCGCACACGTTACAATTTCCGGTTTGCGTTTGCGTCACTGTCATTACTATGAGGAAAACAAGAGCATGGATGTCCAAGTTTAAACTTATCCTCTAGATTAAAAAAGTTGGTTACAATGCGAACAATAAATCCTTATTTTTAAGGAATTGGTTTAACAGGGATATTAATCATCTTATGAATATGTTTGATAATTATGGAAATATTTTAACATACAAACAATTTATGCGAATCCATAGTTTTCCTGTGCATTTTAAAGAATTTAATTCTGTCATTAAAGCTATTTCCCATACTCTGATTCATCTTATCAAAAGTCATATTCAGTTTAACTCCACATTAATTATAAATCCAAAATTAATTTTAAATAGCATTGAATTGATTGATAAAAATGCAATAATATACATATTTGTACAATATTTCAAATACAAAATAAAATAGCACCTGGAGGATTTTTTTAGAAGTCTATTATTGATAAAATTAATTGGAAGACTGCTTGGTTAATCCCCTTTAAATATTGCATTAATAATAAAACCAAAGAAATACATTTTAAAATTTTACATACCATTTATCCTGTTAAATCATTAATTGCAAGATACTCTGATATTGACGATTTTTGTTCCTTTTGTAAAAGTGTATACAGCTTATGAAAACCCCAAATTCAAATTTAGAATATTGTGAAAAGGTTTTCATAGCTGTAAGCCATAATCATAAAAAATATAACAAATAAAGGCTTGAAATATCTCACTTTGCATTTAATGAGTCTATATATTAGTTTCACCTTTTAAGTTGGGGATGAATTTAAATATTTTTGCTTATGGATATAAAATTTTGCCAACAGTATAAATAAATTAACAATATATTCAAGACCTTTGAAAACATGGTTTTCATAATATACAATAATATCATTTAAAGTAAAATAGTATTTAATTTTTACTAAATTAAAGATAAATTCTGTCAATTCCTTCCCGAAATGTTGGATAATTTTGCATTCAAAAAACAAATGAGTCAACACCTCTTTCCCACTTTTACAAAAGGAACATAAATCGTCAATATCGGAGTATCTTGTAATTAATGATTTAACAGGAATGGTATGCATGTGCGGCGCTGGAGGGGCTAGCAGTGCTTCAGCACCCCCAAGAACGACCAAAGCACCCCCCTAGCACCCCCAATAATAATTTCTGAAAGCAACATATCTCGTTATTTCAATATATGCTGGGACATTCTAATCTGCATTAAGCCAAGTGTTCTTATGGTTTTCTATGGGAGAAAAATGCTTAATGTGTAAGCTAATTTAACACGTTGCGTTTATATTCTGGGCTCATCTGATTTTTTGTAGTATAACCTACTTTATAATGATTTTGGTATCAGAATGATGAATAAATGCATGCACAATTATCCGTGAACTTGATAAATGTTGCAGATATGTTTTACAATGCACAAAAAAATTCCTTTCAACGTGCAAAATTCAGAATTAAATGAATGTGCAGCAATACAATAGAGAGTACTACTGTACGTGTTGTAGCCATTAAATAAGCACATTTAGTTTCATATTTGTTTAAATATAATGTTTTTTCCCCATGTTGATTATGAAAAGTGAACAGCATGAGTAAGATAGTATATCGGGAGACATGAAGTGGGTCATACACAGTGTTGGGGAGTAACGGAATACATGTACCGGCGTTATGTATTCAGAATACAAATTATGAGTATCTGTATTCAGTTACAGTTACAATTTAAATAGTTGGTATTTAGAATACAGTTACATTGTTGAAATCAAAGGATTACATTACGATACTTCTCTGTTTCACGAGTTTATTCACTCTCTAGCTAAATAAATTAAGGCAACTCAGCATTTCCCAGAAGCCCCAATGTGAAAACGAAAAAAATGCGCGGTTTGCGTGATCAATCACAATGGAGTCGGAAGAGGAGCAGCGGGAGCTAGAGCCAGAGCCAGCCAGGGCAAAAATGCGTTTCTATCTTGGAAATTCAAACAGCATTTCACATTAAAGAAAGAGAAGGGAGAACGAAATATAGCCTAAATGTGCAACGCCAACCAGCTCCTTTCAGCGTCCAAAGACTCCACCTCCAACCTGAAGAAGCATCTTAAAGTAAGTTATCCTTCCCGTCCAGATCCAATGCAACCACATCTTTAAATTACTATAAGAATTATTTGAGGTTAACATTATAAAATATGTAGACCTACACCAAAAAATAAATAATTTAAAATTGAGCAATTCCAGCGTTATGGACGCGACATTTGCACTCAAAACTTGAAATAGAAATTCTCAGAAAATGCATTTAATACGAATATATTTAAAAAAACGTCTGTTTATATATCCATATACTCCCGTAATAAAGGAGTCCAGACATTAGAAAAATATCTGTCTACAGATGCGTTTTCTATTTAATATGGGAAATAAACATGCGTGACACAAAAACGTGACTTTAACTACTTCTGTGAATTACACTCTGCTCAAACCAAAAGTAATACTACCCACCGGATGAAGAAGGGTTGGCTCCACAGGGTCCACAGAACATAAAATATAGCTACATTTTATTAATTTTTTCGCGTTCGCATTTATGAGGAAAAAACAATGTTATGAACGTGACCACTCTGAAAGCGGCACTAAAAGACTGCTTTAAAACTTTCACGCAGAGACCTCAAACAGAAAGCACAAAGCCTTTCTTTAAAGGGAATTTCGTTTTGTATTAATTGTATCTTAATTTTAATAAATGTTTCATCAACCAATTGATTTAATAAATAAGAAGTAGGCTAAATATTTCACGACATCGAGGCGCCGGCGTGTGAACTGGAGCTTGTCTCTTATGAACCGAAACTTAGCGTAAGATTATTCTTGCCTCACAGTCACAGACATGTCTACATTTAAACAGAACAATTCAAAACGAAACAAAACAGACTGCGTTCTGCTTATGTAATCCTTATGAAATGCGCATTTCTCTCTGGCGCGTTCACTAGCTTACTGCAAAGATCGTGAGTCAGCATCGTCAACTTCATCTTTGCAGGCGACAGTGACACAGGCAGAAAACACTTGTTTATTAATAAACAATTTAAATATCTCCTTGCTATATTTTACATATTCATAATCAATACTTTTGCCGGTTCTTTGTGACAGCTTTTAGGTGCAGCGCCATCCCTACATATTACAACGCGTCACCACCGCATCACCATTCCGCATTCCTTCACTTATAAAATGCAATTTAATACGGAAGTAATCCAAGTATTCAGAATAAAGTACTCAGATTGAGTAATGGAATGCGTTACAAATTACATTTTGGGGCATGTATTCTGTAACGAAATGCGTTTTAAAAGTATCCTTCCCAACACTGGTCATACATAATTTTAACTCATTAGCCTACGTTGTGATTTGTAGAAAGCCTTTCTTTAAAGTGAATTTCGTTTTGTATAAATTGTATCTTAATTAAAAAAATAAAAATAGTAATCAACCAATTGCCTGGATTTTATAAATAAGAAGCAAATATAGCAGACAATATAATCATGAGGCACCGGCGCGGTCACTTGCAGTGCACGTGAACTTGAGCGCATCTCATCATAAATTAACCGAAATATGCCTCAGACATGAGAAATATAGAAAGCTTGCAACTAAATCTTTAAACGAAACTATTCCAAACGAAAAGAAATACTCTGTTGCACACGCACATTTTTTATGTATAACGAGATATTATGTAGGCCTAGTTGAAATAACATTATAAATAATAAATCTTTAAATATATTTGATTGAATGCTGAATGTTGAGCTTATTCAATGTAAAATTGAAACTTTATTTGTGATAATTAAAATAATTGAATATTAAATATTGAAGTTTTGCTCATTTAATAATAGTAGCTATTTATATACAATATAGACTAATTGCGCTGCTCCCCCTGTCAATGATCTAGCACCCCCTCAGCAGTGTTTGGAATAACGCCGTTTAAAATAACGGCGTTAGGTAACGACGTTATTTTTTCAGTAACGGGGTAATCTAATTAATTACTTTTCCCGTCGTTACAACGCCGTTAACGTTACTGGACGTTAACTGCGATCCGTTACCACGGGTGTCAGTTTGGTTTGCAGTGCTGGGGACGCATTCGGAAGTGCATTTTCAGAAGTGCTGGGTACAAACTTGTCAAACTGTGCAGCCTCTCTGCTCAACCCGTAAATAAATCCATCGATCCGTAGTGGTCTAGTGGTAGATTGTTTGCCAAGCGTGTCAGAGGTTATGGGTTCTAATCCACGCTAGTATAGCTTTTTTTTCTCCCGTATCAAAACCGAATATGTTCATCAGTGTTTACAGTCCATATCAAGCAGGGAAACGTTTGTGTGCTTTTTATTTTGTGATTTCACCGGAATGAATAGAAAGTCTTTTCAGCCACAAGAGAACGCGCCACAAGAGAACAACCATGCAGCCGCGGCAACGAGCGCTCAGCTTGAGTTCAAAACCAAAACAATTTAACGCTAGATCTCTTATTTAATAGCGAACTAAATTAATGTTCTGCTAGTTAACTGGAGATGTTTTATTTATTTGTTTCAAAAAGTGGTGAGTACAAAATGACGCCTATGTGTTACTAGCCTATGTATTGATTGAATAAACTGTGTAATCCGAACGCACCCCTGGCTCACACAGCTAGTGAGGAGCTGGGTTAATAAGTGCAGTGAAGTGAAGTGCAGGATAAACCTCTTGTTGTCTGTCGACGTGCAATAAATATAGAAAGTTATGTACAAACACCTGTCATGTTTTACTCATTTCAACTGACTTGTGAAAACTGCAAAAAAAATAAAAAATTCTTTGACATAATAGCAACTTTTTTTTTAACAGTAACGCAAATAGTTACTTTCCCTGGTAACGAGTTACTTTTATTATAGAGTAATTGAGTTACTAACTCAGTTACTTTTTGGAACAAGTAGTGAGTAACTATAACTAATTACTTTTTTAAAGTAACGTTCCCAACACTGCCCCTCAGCACCTGCGTTAAACATTATCTGCCCCTGATGGTATGCAAAATTTTAAAATGTATTTCTTTGGTTTTATTATTAATGCAATATTTAAAGGGGATTAACCAAGCAGTCTTCCAATTAATATTATCAATAATAGAGTTCGAAAAAAAAAATTCCTCTAGGCGCTATTTTATTTTGTATTTGAAATATTGTACAAATATGTCTATTATTGCATTTTTATTCAATCAATTCAATGCCATTTAAAATTAATTTTGGATTATTTTTTAATGTGGCGTTAAATTGAATATGACTTTGATAAGATGAATCAGAGTATGGGAAATAGCTTTAATGACAGAATTAAATTCTTTAAAATGCACAGGAAAACTATGGATTCGCATAAATTGTTTGTATGTTAAAATATTTCCATAATTATCAAACATATTCATAAGATGATTAATATCCCTGTTAAACCAATTCCTTAAAAATAAGGATTTATTGTTCGCATTGTAACCAACTTTTTTAATCTAGAGGATAAGTTTAAACTTGGACATCCATGCTCTTGTTTTCCTCATAGTAATGACAGTGACGCAAACGCAAACGCAAACCGGAAATTGTAACGTGTGCGCACGAGAAACGTATCGCGTGCGCACGAGAAATGTATCGCGTGCGCACGAGAAACTATTGCGCGCACGAGAAACGTATCGCGTGCGCACGAGAAACTATCGCGTGCGCACGCGATACATTTCGCGTGCGCACGCGATAGTCTTTATTTTTTATTTTTGCCAAGGTCCCTTTAGGGGCTCTGTACTCCTCTCCTCGTCGTGGTTGTTCAAAGCTATGGTTCAAAGTTCTAGAATCTATGAGAACGCCTTTACATCTCGAGAGATAATCTATCCCATCGCAGGATTTTCTTAATATCGCGAGATGTTTTGTTACTACATGTTAGCAGCACAGTTTATGGTTTGGGCTAACTCAGACATAAATGGTGACCGGGTATATTTCTGTTTTACATGATGTAGCCATACATTCCATAAAAAATAACAACGAATACATCAGGTAAGCAACAGGTTGAAAAAATGAGTAAAATGCAGTGGCTTTGCAATCACTTAACCACACTGGGCACTTTGTGATTATAATTTATTTAAACAAGATAAAGTAAATATATTTACTTTGTATACAAATCGTGTATTTCATAAAGATAATTCCTGATAATTGTTTCTGTCTTGCTGTGCAAAAGACGTCAGTGGACGTCTATTCACAGCCTGACTAGACGTGTAAAGGACGCCAGTGGACGTCTTCACAACCTCTTAAAAACTACTCAGGCAATTCAATTAATTATTGCACTATTAACCATACAAGGATTAAGCACAGCTTTTGCATATTTCACAAGGATTTCATAGAGGGTCATGATGGACTATAAATGCATGTGGAAAAGACGTCGCCAGATGACGTCCTCTCACCCGATATATTGAACTACGTAGCAGAAGTTAAAATAACAATTATACATGCAACTGTAGACATGTACAAATGTATCTGAATGCGTTTTTAGGAAATGTTCTGTGTTACATATTTTTACCGATTTATTCCGTCATACCGCGCCGTCGGACCAATGTTTGCTGGGTACAGTAGCCTACCCTAGGGGTTTCCAGAAGTGACCCTCCTCATCATTTTATTATTTAAAGCCCCACTAGGTAGGATTTCCGTTTTGGTCAAACAACGACCTCTAGAGTCGCTGTGGACTACTTGTATTTAACGTTACTGTCGTAAATACCACTCACGCAGACAGAGCCGGCGCCAGCCGAGCGCTGATGAGGGGGCGTCTGAAATACCGAGAGGGGGCGTTAACGCACGTCACCACTTTTTAAAACATCTTTGCGGCACGGATGTACCAATACAAATTAATAAAACATCTCCATTTAACTAGCAGAGCATTAATTTTGTTCGTTTGTCAAATTAGAGTCGTTCTAGCGCTAATGTGTGGTTTTTTTTAAATCAAGTGATCAAAGTGCTTGCCGCTTCGATCAGTGAAACAGTGAAACAGATACATTGTTGTCTTGTGGCTCGCACGCGCGCTTCAATCCGTTGCGACAGGGCCGGACTGGGACCAAAATTCGGCCCTGGCATTTGTGGTTTTCACCGGCCCAACTAATTGATGACGTTAAAAAAACGTCCCCAGAATCTGAACATTTTTCCCACTGAGACACACCATACAAGGCAGCAATTTAGGCGCGTTTCCATTACAGATTTGCGCAAAACTTTTGCGATTTTTTTTCTAAATGTCGATAAAAAACTATTGCGAAATGACGGCGTCTCCATTAACTGATGTTATGCGATTCAACATGCTCCGAGGTCTTGATTGTGGCATTTCTTTGAGGTTTAGAATCCAGTATTCCTGTAGCCTAATTATTATTTCTTTTATGCATTTAATAAAGAACTCTGTCCAAACGGTCAGTGTACATTTGTGTCCATTCGTTTTTCCTTATTTAACCCGTATTGCAAAACGAAAAATGAACGGTGGTTGTTTTTTTAAAATGCAAAGTTGAACACCAATTTTTTTATTATTATTTGAACTGTACACAAATGCTGTGCAAAAATAATAATATATCGACTAAAATTCAGATGTTTTTTTATGACTTTTTGGCCCTTTATTAAACCTTTAAAATATTCCCAACTTAATACGAAAAAAAGTCGATTTAAATGGTTTTCTAAGGCCAAATTAGAACCCATTATATTTTTCCCGCAGTGCTGAATGAGAAGAGACATTTATGTCTCTGGAACCACAGCCTACAGAAGGGTGATTTAGGTGAGTTATATAATAAATGTGTCTGAAAAAATAACGAGGGATTTTAATTGTTTATTAATAAACTATTGTTTTCTAAATCAGTGTCGGCTAAAAACATATCTCCATCTCCGCTGAGGCGCGCCGCGCGAATGCACCTTTAGAGAGAAATACACCTTTCATACGGATTACATAAGCAGAAGGTATTAGCTTTCGATTCGAATTTGTTCGTTTTAAAGTGGACACTTCAAGCTTTAGCCTACATAGGCTACTTTGTTTCAGTTCTCGCGCTCCAGTTCACGGATCATGAAAGTGCGCAATTGTTTTATTTTATTTTATTTTACAAAAGCACAACGTTTTCTTGTGAGTTTACACAAATAAAAGCATAGTTGCGAATAATGTATTATTATTTTCAGTATGACCAGAAATTATAGAGTAGGCCTATTTTAAGTTGTTTCTACTGTTGATAGGAAAAAGAAAGTGTTCGCGGCCGCGCCTCCCTGCCGCGCTCAGGATATGCGTCAAAATCTTGTGTTTATTTGTGATAATCTTAGCCCTGTATTATTATTGTCTAACCATTATGAATGACATTTGACGAATTGCGTTGTTCTATTTTTTGATAAAAGCGTCTTCTAAATATGTAGCCTATCTGTAATAATGATGATATTTATTAGCCTATTATTATTTGCGTATATCACGGACCCCAAACACACCGCGTCTTCTAAGTCAGGTGACTGTAAATGCGCAAAAACTGTTTCCATTGCAGTTTTGCGAAATATTCCTTTTTCGAATTGTCTGAAAAACCTCCTCATGCGAGCGTAAAAACTTTTTTTGCGATAAAGGTGCAGCAACGTGGTCAGCTCGGCCCAAAACAATAAAGCATTCAGCAAAGCATTCTTGTTCATTTTTGTTACATTTTAATTACATTTTAATCATACACGTGTGTAACAAAAAACTTTCTCTCTTTCCGCTCGTCCTTGCCTCATTGTTACATGGACATCGAAATGTTATTTTAGGCCTACATCTGATTTTTAGCATTGTATTAGAAACAACTGTCTGCGACTAATTATCAAACATTTTTAATCACAAGCATAATATTAGATCGTAGGCTACCTAGTCTCAGTAGAGCTGCAATCTTCTCTTTGATGAGTGAAACCTCCTCAGCAGTGCTAACTCTTTTCATTCGTCTCTGAATTTTCAACTACTTTTCAGCTCAACCTTTAAAGGTGTTTAAACAACAAAGCACATCCACTTGCACATATTTGACAATCGGAATATCAGTGCTTCATCCTGTAGCTAATACATTTGTGAATATTTTGAATAAAAAGGAAAAATGACATAAAAGCAGATCATCATTCAGCTCTGTGTTGTGGTTCAGCGCTGTGAGAAGCAATGACGCGTCACCATGGAAACATTAAAGTGACAGATTCTAAATAACGGTCGACCTTGGAAAACTCACGCAGTTAGAATTTAAATTAGAATTAGTTATTTTAAACTTACGTGTGAAAGGGTTAACTAAAATATTATTAATTTAGTTTAATATTCACAAAAATAAGAAAATGTGAAATTTTAATTGGCAAATGTGATTTTTAAATAGCATATTTTATCAGTAAAATCCTGTTTACATTCATGGTGATCTGAGGGGGCGGGAGAGTCCCGTTGAGGGGGCGTCGCCCCCTCACGCCCCCCCGTGGCGCCGGCCCTGCACGCAGAGCAGTCTCTTCACTCACGGCCTGATCCCCTCCACCCTGTATACCGGTCCCTGTTCAGTTGGGTGGAAGTTGTAACGAGTGGAAATAAGGTGTGTCCCCTTTAAGAGCTGCGTGCGCCCTGTTAATAACTGTCGGCAGTCTGTATTGTATGTGCGCCTCACACCCCGTAAGCGAGTTGTTTCTGTTTGATGCTCCTATTTTTGTCTATCAAGTAATGCTGTGGACGGTAGAACGTGTGACAGACAGTTACACGAGTTCGATTGGGGAATAAACAACGCGGTACAAATCGTTGGACAACGAACAAGCACAGCGTGACGTGACAGCGTGACGTGATGTGGTAACAAGTGAAGCACGCTGCGTCTCACGCTCTTGCTCTTGCAAATGTTTGCTCACTAATCTCAACGATTGTAACCTTTCTCGCTCCTAAAACTATTCAAAAGTGGTGGATTCACTATCTTGCTGATCTGCAGCAACTATGCCAAAAGCTAAAGCGGTGCAAACCGACTCAAACGTCGAGGCGGTCACCATGGCTTCACTTACCCACCTGCTTGAGTCTCATCGAACTGCCATCTCCGAGGATTTCAAACGAACTTTCTCAGCTCTCGAGACCAAATTGAACGGTGTCATAAATACAGTGACAGAACACGCTGAGAAACTAAAAATTCTTGAGAACAAAGGTGATGCGCGAGAGATATGCCTGAAAGCTGCCAATGAAGCTATTGTCAAGCTCCAGACGGACCATGCTAAACTAGCAACTAAAGTTGTCGACCTCGAATCACGAAGCCGGCGTAACAACATCAGAGTAATCGGAGTACCTGAATCCGTGGAGGGGATACAACCGACAGTCTTCTTTACCAAGATGCTCGAGGAGGTCTTTGGAGAGGTCCTAAATTTGCCTGTGGAGTGTGAACGGGCTCATAGAGCCCTGGCACCTAAACCTGCACCCAACCAGCGGCCAAGACCGGTCATCATCCGTCTCCTCAGGTTCCAGGTGAAGGACAAGATCATCCGTCATGCCCGGACCATGAGGGGTATAGGCTGAAATTCCGGGACCATTCCATCCTTGTGTTTGAGGATTATCCTCCAGAGGTTGTGCAGCAGCGGAACGAGTTCAAGGTGGTCATGTCGGAGTTGTACGAGCGAGGGTTTAAGCCGGCCCTGCTATCCACAACTTTCCTGCGAGTCTTATTGGGCGTCGCCATGACACACGATACTTCCTGTTGCCGGTATCTAAGTTCCGGTTTAGCTTTAGCAGGGAGAGAGACGACAGCAATGAAGCTAGCAAACAAGGCCGCGGCACAAACAAAAGGAGGAAAACTGATTACTTATAAATATTAATTGTGACAGACTACGCAATGGCTCCTTGTGGCTCAACGTGTGCCGTTGTCGGGTGCACAAACAACACGCGAAAACTGAAGGACTTTATGAACGGGATCTGTTTCCAACATAAACGGACCCGCTTGACCTGTTGCCCAGCACCCTACGCACTCCATTCAATGCCGAAGGACGAGACAAAAACAAGAGAATGGTTAGCGGCCCTAAAGCTAAAAAATCCACCGAAGAGAGTTTATGTCTGTTCTTACCATTTCATCGACCACAAACATCGGAGCTTCATCCGAATCCGGAGTTATTCCTGGGTTATGAACGACAGACAGTTAAGAAAAGGCGAAAACTCATCAGGTGCCAGGATAACTTGGAGGTAGCACTACAAGCTAACAGTCAGACATCAGCTTCGACCAGCAATACTGAAGTGCAGCACGAACAGGAAGAGTCTCGTAAGTAATTTGTGTGACATCTTTATATTATATATTTTTTAAATTGCCCAAAATGTAACCTAATGCTGCCGCACTGCTGCGCTCAAGTTGGCTAAGTGTTGTGATGGTTCAATAAAGTAGGCTATCTATCTATCTTTTCTGGGTTTCCAATTTAACTTACCCAGTTTGTGTTTAAATTGCTTACATAGATTACAGCACATGCACCCACTTCCACTCTGACGGCCGTTTCACACCGCAAGCGTGAGCGGCGCTTGAGCAGCGCGTCAGCGTTACTACACCGTCACTGCAGTTGCAGACGCGTGAGAGTATTCACACTGGAAACGTTTGTGCAGCGTCGCAGCAGCGTGTTTTCTCTTAGGCTGACAGAAGAACCATTTCAAACAATGGGTAAGTTCTCACAACGTTTTGGTTTTTATTCATTATATGCCTATATTTAACTTGCAGAATATTTGTAATAAAATTGTCTGACGATTAAGTTATTTCATTGTAGGTGTAGCCTATAATTTCTATTTATAATATTTTTTGCAAATTATCAGTTTTTTTTTTATTTGTATGTTTTTACGTAGTCTTTTGTAGCCTAGTTGCTGTCATACGATCATATTAAAATATGATCAGAACATTTTTTGTGACTTAAGTGCCTGAAGATTATGTTTTGTTATCTAAAATTGGTGTTTACCATAGCCTTCTTCGGCACAGTATTTTAACATTTATTTTTCATTTCCTTTTTAGTGCGTGTTGTAGACAGAAGGAAAGTCATTGCACTTTACCTTTTGCTCAGAAAGTTTTGTCGAAGGACTCAACAGAGAATGTGGGTTCATCCGATCAATATGCGCAGAAGACAGTTTGGTGCTTTCCATCATCTTGTTGCGGAACTGCGCCTGGATAGCGACCGTCATATAAAATATTTTCGCATGAGTGCTGAGCAAATGGACGAGCTTCTTTCTGTTGTTGGACCTGAGCTCACAAGACAGTCCACGAATTATCGAGCAGCCATAGAACCCAAACAGCGACTTGCAGTTACACTGAGGTAATAATAACACATTGGGTGATTTGTTTGCAATCAAATTATATGATTGCATTTTTTTAAACAGCTGTACATATGTTCCCATACGGAAATGTTATATTAAAATACAGTACAATTTAAAACATGTGCTTTTAATGTAAATTAATAAATCAATGATGTAGACAAGAATTTATTTTCCAAAATGTCTTTAATTAACTTGTAATGAAAATGCAACACAAGAAACTCTAAACAGAAACGGATAAATATCACAAGAAGCATGAAGACTTTAATATATCTTTAACAGAATATCAAAATAGAACAATGTATTAAATTAGAGTCACAAACATTATATTTACAACAAAGTAGTAAAACTGCAAAGCTGCTATGACAAAATAAAATATTGATATACTGGCGAAGATGGGTCTTCCATAGATGAAGCTTGTTGGCCAGACCTTGTTGAAGAAGGTGTTGACTGTGCTAAGTGATGTGTCTGGATTTGCTGAGTGTGGCTTTGATGGTAAGTGGGGATTGGGTGGTATTGATGAAATCCAGAACTGTGTGGCTGCTGACTGCTTGTGAATGTTTGGGTTGTAGGGTGACTTTGTTGCATGGTTTGTTCTTCTGCTTCTAGTTCTGACAGGTAAGTCAGAATCTGTACCTGTGCCCTTGTCTGGTTCCTGGGAAGTAGTCTTGCAAGTTTGGGTACTAAACTAAGGGCGAAGTAGTACATTTCGTCTCCTGGTTTGGGAATATATGGTGGTGTTGTTGTGGTTGGTTGTGTTAAAATGTCCAAAAGCTGTTGCTCTGTTGCAATTGGATCATTTGACCTCCTCCTCTTCTGTCTTGTTGGCTGAGTCTCCGTAAGAGCTTGCACTCTGGGATGGGGTGTGGGTATGTTTGACCTCGGACTGGCCGGTAGTTGTGTGGAGGTGTCAGATCTTGAAAATGTAGAGAGTGTTTGGGTAGCAGATCTCTGTTGAGGTGGCACTGGAGAACTTGTCCTTGATAGTTCTGCAAATTCCGACTCTACATCATCTTCTGCAACAGTCATGTCCACAGGTCCATCTTCCAACTGCAGAGTGTTTCTGGAGCTACAACAAATAATAATAAAAATACATTTATATACATAGCTTAGAAACACTATGAAAAACTATAAAAATTAAAATTTAGCTTCATTAATAGTACCTTTTTTCAGTATGAAACAACTTTGATGATTTGATGTATCCAATTAACATAATTCAAAGCATATTTCACAACATCAATTTAACATACTAACCTTCTTGACTGCATATGGGGAAGCAGAAAGGACATAACCTGTTCATATTTCCATTCTCTGCTGCTTCCACCAGCAGAGCCACTAGGAATTTTTTTTTGCTTCCTGTTCCTTGAAAAGGCATCCCTTAGCACCTTCCATCTCCTTTTACACTCATTTACTGTTGGGAAAAGAAAAAACATTTTAATAACTACATACTTTTGTCTGTTTTTTTTTTTCTTCCAGATTCCTAGGAACTGGGGAAAGCTTCACCAGCCTTGCCCTTCAATATCGTCTTGGGACAAGCACTGTTGCTGGGAGTGTGCATATGACTTGCAGGACAATTGAGAGGAAAATGCTGGCAACGCAGTTTCCAAAGCCAGCAGAAGACATGTGGAAAATCATCGCCTCCAAATTTTGGTCTAAATGGAACTTTCCAAACTGCATCGGTGCCATTGATGGCAAACATGTCAACATAGTTGCACCTGCACAATCTGGGAGTTTGTTCTTCAATTACAAGAAGACATTCTCTATTGTTTTGCTTGCACTGGTAGATGCAGACTACAAATTTACATTCGTCCAAGTGGGAGACTTTGGACGAGCCAGTGATGGTGGGGTTTATCAAAACTCATCTCTCGGAAGAGGCATGGAGGCAAAAACTTTGTCTCTGCCAGCAGATAACCCTTTACCAGGATCTGGTGCTCAGGGTCCCATGCCATATACCATGGTTGCAGATGCAGCATTCCCCTTGAAGACCTACATCATGCGACCATTTCCAGGGAACAACATTCCCAGATGGAGGCGCATTTTCAATTATAGGCTGTCTCGAGCCAGGATGGTAGTTGAGTGTGCCTTTGGTATTCTTTCATCAAGATGGAGAGTACTCCATACAAGGTTAAATGTCAAGCCAGAAAATGCAGATTCTGTGGTAATGGCAACATGCATCTTGCATAATTACCTGATGACCCCATCTCAGAACCAAAGATGGCTAGATGAGGCTGAAGAGAGAGACAATGTGCTACCACCGGTCAGAAACATGGGTGGAAACAGGGGAAGTAGAGAAGCCTACGACGTGCGTGAAAGGTTTTGCACCTTTTTCTGTTCCCCGGCAGGCAGAGTGTCGTGGCAGGACCAAATGGTTTAGGGAATAGTACCCTACAATGGCAACATATAGAGGGTTTTAAATATTAAAAAAACATAATCCGGTGTTAAAGTTCATTACAACTTTGTAAATAGAACACATGCATATTTATTGTAACATTTCTCAAAATAGCACTGTCATTTTTTTTATTATGATTGTATTGTACATAAATTCTTTAAAATCACTTGTTCATCTTTCATTTATAGTAAAAACGTACTGAACTGGACAGTTATGCAAATGATTGTAAGCAAATTAAAATTGATGAAATATTTATATTATATAATTTAATACGTAGCCTATATATCATTTAATAAAATATTTTTAGGTTGATGTACACTACATAAGTCAATGTTGCATAAGTTACAATGTTGCCAGAAATTGTAAACTTTCCTCAAACGAAACAGAATATAAATATAAATATCAAATTTATGACTTACCATCTGCAGAAATAGCTGAAGCAATTTCATCCCACGCTTTTTCCTTGGATGATATGTCCTTGTAGAACCTATTTTTTGGTTCATAAAGTACTTTGTGCTTCTCGACCTCCACAATCAGCCTCGTGTCATCCATTGCTGTACAGGTGTACGTCATCATCTGCTCGCGTGCACTATTTTTTATAATCATAACCATACTTTCACCCAAACTGAATAATTAAAACAAGTTTAAATGGTTAAATCTTCTACAAATATTTTTTGAATCTTCGATTTATTTTCTCACATAGTCCAGTTCTTAAAACAAACCACACATGTTTATTCTGTGCATTTTCAGCACTTTTTTGTGAAATCATTTTTATTTTGTCCATCAAAAGTGTGCTTTCACTTTAATTGAGCGTCAGCAGCGCAGCAAAAATAGACCTGGCGCCGAAACCCCCGCTTCATTGCTGCTCACGCGCCGCTCCTGCTTGACGCTCACGCGCCGCTCCTGCTCCCGGTGTGAATGCACTCATTGATTAACATGCACGCCGAAAAAAATACGCGCTGCTCACGCGCCGCTCACGCATGCGGTGTGAAACGGGCGTGACACAACTCCGGAGGTTTCATTCTTGGATGAGCGGCAAACATCCACAACCCATGAGGATGGTAAGTTAGCCTAATACATTGTTTGTTGTTCAGTTAGATTCTAACCTGTATTATGCAAAGCTATGTTGGTCAACTAGGTCAACCAGAGATGATAATGAGTTGTCTAGATGGAGGCTATAACGTTTTTTTAAATAAATAAATGCATAAATAAATACATAGATTAATAAATAAATAAGGTTTAGGCACCCCTGGTAATTCAGTTTATCATCTGCTGGGTGATTTTGAAGCAGTAACTTCCTTTGGATATTTTGTTTACAAATAGTGACATTTGAGATATGAAATTGCATTTATAGAATCAACTTCAACAATGTAATATAATAACAATACTACAATAGTAGGTGCAAAAGTTACAACAGCCTGTAGATGCTTCCTCTGGTCTCAGTGCTTAGTCCCTGGTGTCTGCACAGAAGATAAACTGAAATCTTAGTAATGAACAGGGGTGCCTAAACTTTTACATAAAACTGCAAGTAGTATTGGTATAGCTATAGATAACATGACTTAACTTGCCACCTGCTACTGAAGTAGTAGAGCTCAACATTAGGCCTGAAACCTGATTTTGATTTTCATTGTCAACTTAGATTGCAGTGGGGACACCTCTTCTGACACAACCATCAGGACAGCAACCAAGTGTTCGATACAGACCCAGTGGGAAGACCCTGCCTTACTGCATCATGGTTATGCGAAGCTGGCCACCAACACTAAAGAAGTCCATCATCAAGCAACACAGTGCAGTGTGGCGTATAATATTCTTCTCAATGATTCAGACTCATTACTGTACACTGGCATTCCACTTCAAACATTTAATACTCTTGTTTCGGTGCTTGAACAGTTTGCGGGTCTTTTAAAATGTCTGTAAGAGACCAAGTCCTCCTAACATTAATGAAATTAAGATTGAACCTCATGATTGGTGATCTGAGCAGATGGTTCTTCATATCAGAGAGCTTGTCAAGTAAGATTATATCTTACTGGATTGACAAATTGGAGGAAGTTACAAGAAACCTCATCCCTTGGCTTCCTCGGGAAACTATTCGGGCGACTATGCCACAAGCTTTTAAAACTAAATACCCCAACACAACATGCATTTTGGATTGTAGCGAAAGCCTGTTACAAAAACCAAAAAACCTAGACTCAAGAGGAGAGTCCTATAGCCATTATTATTCCCATAATACAGTTAAGTACCTTGTAAGTATTGCTCCATGTGGATTGATAATGTTTGTCTCTGCAGCTTATGGTGGACGCTGTAGTGACAAGTTTATTACTATGGACTCTGGGATTCTGGAGTACTTACAACCGGGTGATGAGGTCATGGCAGACCGTGGATTCACAATTAGAGACATACTCTTCGAAAGGAAAGTTAACCTAGTCATACCCTCGTTCACAAAAAAAGGTGCACAACTCACTGAAGAACAGGTCACTTCCACTAGAAGAATTGCAAATGTTAGAATACACGTGGAAAGGGCCATCAGACGCCTAAAGGTGTTTAAAATCTTATCACAAGTAGTGCCTATTTCCCTGGTCCCAAAAGTAGACAAAATTCTACGTATATGTTCTGCCCTTGTGAATTTGCGGGGTGATCTCATTCGTGACGGCGAACAATAGGTCACTTCATGCATTTTTTAAAAAAAAAACTAACGGGGAGAGTTCAGTGCAGCTTCAAATGAACTCCAGAATTGTAATGTAGAGGTAATGAAATCACATTTAATATTTGTAATTGTTGATATGTTGTCCATGTCAGACATTGTCAGTATACATTTGATTATTTTTTTATCAACATGGAATTAAGTGAGTTGTAATAAACATGAATTAACATTTCATTGCTGTAAATTGAATTATTTTCAACAGTGGGCACTAACAATGGCACTTGGTCACATTTGTCTTTCCTTACTCTCTCTTTACATTTTCCTCACAATTTCAGTGTATCTCCCATCAAACTTAAGCCGCCCTGCAGCAAATTCATCAACAAGTTGAGGCAGCATGGATGAGAAGTAGAATGCTTTCAACCGTTTCACCTGTTCCGTGACAAACAGCTCATCAAATGGTACACTAAATACCAAACTCTCATCTGGTGTCCAGATCATCAGTCTGGCTGTCTTGAGACCTGTGCAAAACATTCCTAGTTGGACTTGCATGTAATAGCCCCGGCTACCAGTTTTCTGAACCTCAAGTTTTCCATCCACTACCTTAAAATCACTGAATCTCTGAAATAACAGTTCACTGAGTGTCTGGTGATTTTTATTTGGGACGGGGCATTTAATCTCTAAGAGCTCACAGGAGTTGATGATTCCATCCGGACTTGCTGATAACCATGGCTCTGCCCCACATACAATTGTGCCTGTGTGTGTTATGTTCATTCCCTGTTCTTTCAATTGGTTGCAAGCTGTTTCTTCTTTTTCTTTCCCATAATTAGTGGCATAGTTACCACGAAAGCTGGGATAAAAGTGCTCACACAAAAACTTTTCACTATTTGTGCCTGCACGTACAGGCACCTTCTTTGCTGAACTGGCTGTGATTCTAAGTTTCCTAGAACTGTGCCACAGATCAGATGCACTCTGCCCCCTCGTCTCAAGTTCTAGTGTATCAGCTTGTTTGCCATCCATACTAACATAAGCCTGGTAGAATTTTTGGCATTTCACACAACTCAGATCATTGTCATGATTTTGATGTGACAAAATTGTTAAATCATTGATGGTTCCCTGTTCTTTTGAACTCCCCTTTTGTTCTGCTGATGGAGTGGCATTGTAACACTTTTCCAGTAGTGTATTCTTGAGAAGAAATAGAGGTTTTGTTAGAGATTTGTCCACACTCTCTCTAAAGTCTTTGTGGGACTGATACTGTGGTGTGTTTGGGAGCTGACTGCCAACTGCCCTAGTCTCTTCCTCATACTCATCCTCTGCCTTGTGGTGCCTAAAATGAATCTGGCTCAGACGCTTGGGCTGAAGGTTCTTGGATGTTCCTTCATTCCATCTCCGCTGTGTGTCAGTACATGCAAGCCCTGTCTTTCCACTAACCACTGCATTCTGGACCTGAATCAGCCATAACATAATGTTGATGACATTTTTGTACATTAACGGCATTGCACACTACAGTAGGCTACTGCATAAATTCAATATTTCGGACACAGACATTGTCCTGCACTTTACTTAGAGATGCACCGATTACAATTTTCTAGGCCAATTCCGATTTTCATTAAGTTTGACCTGTCGATACCGATTTTAGCCGATTCCGATTTCATTTTTTTAAACCACTTTACAGCACACATAAATATCTATTTTCTATCTTATCTTTAATAGAACATTTTGCATAAAACATTTTTTGAACAGTAGCCTAATCACTATAAAATAGAACTATATAAATGACTCCTGGTGTGGGAAATTCACACACATCTAAAGTGCAGGAAGAACCATTTCTTTCTTTTAACATCCAATATCCAACTAAAAAAATGTGATATATTTAGCAAACTAAACTTCTGTATGAAAACAGGTAATGGCAATAAAATAATATATAAATTAAAAAAAATAGATATACCCTTGCAGTATAAAGATATTTCTCAACACACACACACACACACACACACACACACACACACACTCGTATTCCTACCATAAGGGGGTCCACCGTTTTTTGCCAAATTGTGGGGTCCACCATTTCCAGTGGTTCTACAGACTTATAAAAAATCAAGCAAGATAACAAAAAATTCCTAATAAGAAATATCACTTCAATATAACAAAATTCAAACAAAATTGTTTGCACATGCGTTTTTGTGTCACTTGTGGGGCCTGGATTAAACATTTAGGAGTTGTGGGGTCCGCTTTCATAGATACACACACATTTCTAATCTTTATATCTTAGCAGGGACCAAAGTCACTATCTGTAAAACATCAACTACTTCCATTATTTGCCCTTGTTTACTATTTAAACTTTTATAGATTATAATGTATATCCTCTAAATTAATCTGCACATGTCTATATTAGCTTAGAGACAATCCAGAGACTTTTCTAAATCAATGAGCCCTCAAATTTTGGTCAGCCTGAACTTCTTCAGTCTGCAGGACACCAACTGTACTTTGACTGCACTGTATTGGTCATTGAATGAACTGTGCGGTTTTGCTGAAGGGGATCTTGTTTGTCCCATGGTTATTTTTCCTCTATTTCTAATGAAGTTGTGTTCCTAGCCAGTCATGTTCACTGCAGCTTAAAGATAATATACTCATTTAAATTGAGGACTTCACATGAAAACTCCCTATTCATCTGATGAATAAAGACTTTACTCTTTGACCCTGTGGAATTATAGCACTAATAAAGTGAGTAATATTTTACACAAAACACTGTATTAAAAAAAAAAACTTTAAAACATGATTTGTCCTCAATGAACATATATATGGTATTACACAATGTTTTTTTTTTTTTTTCAAAAAGATGTCAGACAACATTAATAACATACCAAAATAAATGTAACAGCAATAAACATGCTATAAGTAACTCAAGGAATAACAACCCAACAGTCTTTTTTTGTTGCTATAAAACACTTAAAAAGACAATTGACTGGATCTAACCCTTTTATTAAAAGACAATTGACGGGATCTAACCCTTTTATGTTATAGTATAACAAAGTATCAACAAAGAACTTTAAAGGGTTATTAGTTCCCCCAAAAATGAACATTCTGCCTTCATTCACTCACCATCAAGGCATGGCAGAACACAACTGAATATATTTGAATGAAAACTGAATGAAACCTGAATGAAAAAAAATATATATTTTCATGTTTCCATTTAAAAACCGTTCATCCTAAACTTTCAAACTTCAAAACATTCATAAAGAAAAAGTTATCAATGTGACAAAAAAATAAATAAATAGAATTATTAGTAACCAGGAAAAATGAGAATAATTGTGTGCGCTGCAGCGATGCAAAGTCCAGTTCACAGTTATTGCATTGGTGGAGAATATGAATAGATTGATTAAGGGAGATCAACAATAGCACAAAAACAGGACAGAGCAACATATAACAAACAAGGAAAAGGGCATACGAGGCAAAGAATCACTATTAACCAGAAAATGTGTATAATTGAGTGTGCTGCATCAATGCAAAGTCCAGTTCACAGTTATTGCAATTGTTGGATAATGTTAAGTGGGTGGATTAAGTGAGAGCATTCACATCATAAAACAGGGATTAAACCACATGGATTACTTCTACGTTATAAATGCTCTGAAGCTTGAAAGTTTAGGATGAACAGATAGCAATGTGTTTCCTAAGTTTTGTTGAGGTTAGCGCTTTGGGGTGTTTGATGTCATCACATTTGTTCACAAACTGCCTAATGCAATTGGAACCCCTCAAGTAATGGACAGAGTGGCAATGCAAACAATGGAGGGAACAGAAATCTCTCAGGTTTCATTCAAAACATATTTTGTGTTCCAAAGATTAACTAATTTCTTGTGTTTGAAATGACAAAGAAGAGTAAATGACAACTAACCCTTTAAGAGGATAATACAACGAAAACAACTAAATGTAAACCGTTGAAAACACTTAAAATGTATATCCCAATGTAAATGCTAGTGGGAAGGCATCCAATACGTTGAGCTACCTGTATTTCACTGTACTTTCCTTCTTATGGCAGAAATACGATTTTTGATGAAGTATTTGACCGCCTTCCAGTCTCGATTTCCTAAAGTTTGAGCTTCTGCATCAACGCAACGCTGACAGTCCTTTTTCCCTGGAACTTGGCTCCTCACAATGAATTTCCTTAGGTGCCTTTCTACTGCCGCACATTCATCTGTTGTCCAGCTTCTTTTGGCAGCAGTTTCTTTACCTAAGTATACATAAAAAGAACATGTTATTAAGTTTAGGTTAATGTCTTAAGTTTAGGATTTTTAAACCTTAATCTGAACTGAAAGACTATTGTATTGATCACACAAGTCATTCATTGCCATATTGACTTGGTTCAGAGGCTAAAAGTACTCTTTTAGTTTGTTTCTGAATAAAACATTTGACTAATAATAATAAATCAGTGCAATCCAGTAAAAGGCGTGGTAGCTCTTTATTTTGATGGTCCCCTTTAGACATTCTGTTAACGGAGTAACATTGCACCTACATGTCAACTACTCTCATTACAGCATTAGTAGACCGTCTACTTAAAGTATTTTATACAATTTTGGCAAATATACTTTGTTGTACGGACATTTTTATTTCAAAAACAAGGCAAAGATACTCGATTTTTACAGTCTCTATCTCAAATTTTATATATTGTCCTGTTAAACAGCAGTCTCACATCGATGGGAATATGCATATGGAAATGATATGCAGATGAATATATTAAAACTTGTGTAAACACAAAATCTTCCCTTTGTGCATCCCACACTTTTAACCCCAAGCAAAGTGTTAGAGTTCAATTTTTCTTTTGATCATATAAGGAAAATGTTTAACCCAAAAATTCTGTCATCATTTACTCACCATAATGTTGTTCCAAACCTGTATGAGTTTCTTTCTTCTGCTGAACATTTTAAAGAATGTGGGTAACCGTCATTGGTGACATCAACTGTCTGGTTACCCACATTTTTTAAAATGTCTTCTGTGTTCAGCAGAAGAAACAAACTCATTCAGGTTTGAGGTTGTAAATCAACTATAATCAGAATATTAGATTGTGTAAACCTATTGTGACAGCTATAAATGTGTGGTGATCAAAAGTAAAGATTTGATCAAATAAATCAGAATCAATTGAGAAATCAATCCACTTCACATTTCTAAGCTCACCGCTCTTTTTTGCCGACTTTCTCTGGTATTGGGAATGCAGCGTGGAAGTAGGTTCTTGTGTGGATGTAGTTTCTTGTGTGGATGTAGTTTCTTGTGTGGATGCCACACTGTCCTCAACTTCAGGCTCCTGTACGTCTGGAATAAAGTCATCTGAGTGCAAAAAAAAAAAAAAAGTTTATCAAAGAAAAAGACAAATCAAAATATAAACTAAGGATCAATTATGCATAACATTTGTGTCATGGTGACCAAAAGCAATGATCAACAGTACAAGTTTATAAATATTCAGTATATGGCACGAGTCTTGCAGATGATATGTATTGTGAAAAGCACTATACAAATAAACAAATTGAGTTGAACAAAATTACACATGGTTTCCATAATTCTACAATACAGTGGTAGAGAGAGCCGGTTTAAATTAGACTTGCATTCACACTGGGAGCACAATTTAAATGTATGCCCTTGGCAGATACTTTCTCCCCAAAGCAACTTACAGAACACATTACAGTGGCAATAGCCCTGGAGCAATGGGATGAATCCTCTTGCTAAAAGGACACAATTGTTGTGGAGATCAACTACCTTTGGATAACTATACATGTGGTGTAGCTTACTGTGCTACACAATCATTACATGCAACAGGCAGCATGTCTAAAACATGTCAACTATTAATTAAAACTGAAAGGTTTAAAATCTAATTTAAATGAGAAATCTTTCATAACCAATTTTTTTTTAATCATACAAACATACCTTCCTCTTGTGAACATCCATCCATGTCAACAGTCTCTAAACAGCAAGTAATAGAATATGAATGAGCTGTAAATCTGAAACTGCAATCAATCAATCTGTCAATAGTATACAAAATGACTACATAAATAGCTGAATAGACTAGAATAGAATTTTCAAGTTAGTCACATTATAACAATAAAACCTGCCCTCTTCTTCAGTATGTTGAGGTCAAATACTTCTACTCTTGTATGTATCAACTCATCTTAGTTAAGTGAATAACAGTTTAATATGAAAAAACTGTGGAGTATCCCTTTAATAATAAATAAAGACTTAATACCAGTCACATCAAGCTGAATTTCATCCAGATTCTTCCCCTTGTATTCTCCTAGCCGTCCCTGTTCCAGCGCTAGAAGAACTTTGCTTATTTTAGCTAGCTGGAGGGTGCCCTCTGGAAGGCGGTAGTGCTTTCTGTGGACCTCGATGTTATGCCCAAGGAAATCTGCCAATTGGTCAAGTTCTGTAGTCTTGAGATTCAGAACAGTCGACAGAGTAGCAATGTGTTTCCTAAGTTTTGTTGAGGTTAGCGCTTTGGGGTGTTTGATGTCATCACATTCGTTCACAAACTGCCTAATGCAATCGGAACCCCTCAAGTAATGGACAGAGAGCGGCAATGCAAACAAGTATCCGTTTTCACTCAGTACTCCACATTCTTCTCGCTTTCAGTCAGAGTATCGAGCGATTCTCTCATGACTGGGGTAAGGAGAACAGGGACTTTCCTCCCTCTCTTTCCTACTATGGCAATCCGAACAAAATGTTTGCAAAGCTTCTGCTCGAGTGCTGTAAGGGCTAGGTTAACATCTTCGTGTGTCTCTGATGTATCCTTTGACAGGAACGCAGACAAGGACATTCGGGATACTTCTCCTGCTCTTCGTCGGTTGAAGAGGATAACTTGCGCCAGGGTGACTTTAGCAAGGTCCTTCCAGTTCAAGGGAGAAGGCTCTTCTTGCAGGGCATTCAATTGTTGCTGCTGTTTCTCAGACAAATAGCAATGAAGTCTGTGGACATCTTGTGTGAATGGTAGAATCTGAGGAGAATTCCACTTTGTCTGGTTAAGCTGAGTTAGCGCTTGGCTTGCAATGTCAAATTTCCAACTTTCTTGGTATAGCAGTGCAAATTCCTCAGCATCTTTGGTAGTCTGTTGATCTTTCATCTTCAATCCTTCAGATTTGATAAACATGGCTAAAGCATGCAAGCCATGTCCAACTTTGCGAGCAAGAGACGGACGTTTATATTTGCCGGTTTCACAATTGAATCCAGCTAGGCATCTTGCAGCCGAGACAACATGGGTGTAGTTTTCAGGTTTTATGAGTTCTTTGATAGACTTCACATGCGTCAACTTTTTTGCTTCCAGTACCAGTCTGCCAAGCTCTCACAGTTTTTGTCGAATATATTGGTGCTGGCTTATTACATACTCATTCTTTCTGAACTGTCTGTAACCATACTCAAGAATGCAGCGGTCTTCCTTAATAGCAACTGCAACCTCATCCTGATTCATACCACTTAAGAACTTCCAGTACGCGTCGCTAAATCCAATTGGAGCAGGTTCAGCAAATGCACACAAAGCTTGAACTCTTGTTTTACCTCGTTTAGATGTCTTACCCTGAGGCTTGAAATTACAGACCTGAAAATGACGCCACATCACTCTTTTTCGGAACATTCCATAGCAGTAAACACAGTGCATGAATTCTTGTCCATCTGTCATTTTCTTTGGCTGCTTCCATGGGATGAGTTTGCCTTTGCGACTCTCCAAAACTTGAGTGTTGTGTTCAAAGTTACCCTTGTTTCTGAGAAAATCCAACTGTCGTCGCCTTTCTTTTGAATTCTTTGGCAAGCTTAATGCCTTTGCGACCTCAACCACATCGCTGTGTCTACGCGACAAATGTCTTGACATTTTCTGAACTACCTGTCCACAATACAAGCAGTGATGTTTTTTATTATATCTTCTGGAACCATCCTCCTCCTTTAAAACTGGATTAACAAAGACCGATGGCTCTTCTTCAGGTGTCATTGAAACACTCGTCTCCTTGTGTCTTCCTTCTAGGCTATCAGGAAATCTTTGTACCGAGTCATGACTCATTTCAAATCTTCTGCTCTGACTGGACTTAAATCGGCTCTGACTTGAAGACTTGTTTCTGCACTGACTAATGGATGACATTTTGACATTCTTCCTTTTATTTTCCAGGGATAACTCCAAGCTGCAGTCACTGTCATTGCTTTCCTCCCTGGGATTTGGAATATACTCATCTTCACTATCGCAACATGAGTCATCGGATTCTACAAGACTCCTTTGAATCTTTCAAAAAAGAAAAGTTAAAAAGGATTAGTCCCCCCAGAAAAGACAAAAAAAGAAATTTGCTTACCTTCATCCCAGATATGCATGACTATTGTCTGAAATATACACACAACTCGTTTTGACCAGCAGTTATGGACTACTGTAAGAAACGTCTTTAACATGGATTTATAAAACAGAGCATTTTCTTTCAATTGTAACGACATGGATTATCATTAATCAAGTCTTGAAAATGTTGGTTACCATCGGCTTCCATTCCATGTCTCAATATCTAAAAGTTTATTTTCTTAAACTGTACTCATGTGAGCAATAAAGGTCATGCACATCTTGAATGGGATAGAGTAATTTGAGAATTCTTACATTTTAATCCTTTAGTATGATAAACTGACCGTTGCATATTGGGATGACATACATTCTATAGGGGCGTTAAGTAAAATGTAGAGTAAGTTTAATCCAAGTAAATGAAATTAGAAATGTACTGTTGATTACGATTAGACCAAGAGCTTAAAAACAAGAGAATATAGAGAAAAGCATAAAAAGGCACACCCCTATCAATTAGGGGTGTCACGATTTCGATTTTAAATCGAAATCGATCGAAATTAAGTCACAATCTCGATAATCGAATTCAAAAATGGAATCGTCGATACTGCCACGCCCCCATGTCACGTCCAGTCGGTTTGCAAAGCGGAAAAAAACAGCGTTGAAGTGCTGCGAGTCCTCTACCTCAGTTACAGCCAGTCAAAAGATAGCATGGCTGCAGATGCAGGAGACCCATCGACAGGACTTCTGACCTCCTCTTTCACTAAAGTCGCCGGTGTGGGACAGTGGGAGTATTTCTGATTTCCAGTGAGTTATGTTGACAACGTTCACATTCGCGTTCAAAGTTCGCGCTTAAAAAAAGCCACACTTTGCAAGCTCTACTGAATGTGCGTCAGTGCGTGTACCATTCTTCCACTTTTTAAATTAAAACTTTAAATTGACAAAAACAGCAGACTCAGAACAGTATAAATCTTTATACAATAAATCTAGCATGTCACAAATAACTTGATTCTCCACCTTCACGAATGAGACAAGTGTCGTTCATTTCCGCACCTAGTCTATTTTTGCTGCACGCGCCGAGTTAAAGCGACAGCGCACAGTTCGTGGTCAAAATGAACATGACACGAAAATGTTGTAATTTCATCATAAATGCATTTCATTAAATTCTACATTAAATACTAATATTTTTCACAGTCATGTTTGTACTTTAAGACCGAGGTAAAGCAAGGAAAACATAGATGTATCTGTTAAACCTTGTTTGTTTTTTTGTGAACTTGAATGTCATCTTCTGTGAATAAGACTGCAGTTACAAAAGAGAAACTACATGGCAGGTTATTTTGCTTAAGTTTCTAATTGACTTAAGATATAAGTTATTGTAACATTATTTTGGTAATAAATGTTTTAAATTTGACAATGTAGTGTGGTACATTGCGAACAGGTCATATATTATTATATTATATAAGGTCATATATTATATTACATAAAAGTCTAGTCTAAAAATGGCATCGCAAACTGTGCTTAAAAAAAATAAATGTAAAAATCGAGAATCGAATCGAACCGTGACCTTAGAATCGAAAATGTAATCGAATCGAGAATTTGGAGAATCGTGACACCCCTACTATCAATATTATTTGGAGAAACAATTGACTGGCATCAGGTTAATGAGTGAAATAACTAAAGTTACTAGAACTATAGTTTGACTAAACTATTTAAGGCTTAAGTTTCTGGAGATGCGCATTTGACTCCTCTCTAGTCGCATCACAGGCTATAAAAATATATTTTTAAAAAATGTATTTTATTAATGTTTACCCTTATCGTTACACAAAGCTGTTAAATCGAGTTCCAATATGAACAAAGTTTTCACTTATTACATGAGGAGAGTAAAGGCCCCGATATACTCACGGCGAAGTTCTTATATTTCGCTTGGGGGTAAAATTGTTTTGAAGTACATGATCAGCGGTATATAATTAAACATCTGACGCCGCCCACACTGTGTTAGTTAGCACTAACTATTAAGTGATATAATGTATGAAAAAATTAGGCTTACAGGGCGGTGACAGTTTCTCCTCGGCCTTTGTGAAGCCATTTCAGACATAGAAGTAGAAGGCTCATCCATGCTGTCATCACTTGACTCATTGAGAGGAACAGAAAAATCTGGTACTCTATCCATCTGCAGAAAGGGAATGATGTCATGTATGATTATGCAGTTTTGTTCACATTCTATGGAAATCTAATACAGGGTAAATATTTTGGTAGAAATTTGCCCAGAGAGTCAGAGACATACCAAAATATTTTTTGGAACAACTTCATTGTCTGACTGCAGACTAGAATCCTCATCAGTTTCATCTATTATACTCTCATTTGAGTCAATCAGCGGATCAGAAAAATCAGCTACTCCAACCTCCTGTAAAAAAGGAGTTTCAATTTCAAGATGTAATACATTTTGGCTTACATTCTATTAAAATTAGTCACGGGGAAGTTTGAACCATTTATAGAAACAGCAGCATTTTAAAGTACAGTATCTGAGGCATACCTGAATGTTTCCATTCCTTGTCTTCTTTCGAACAACATCACAGTGTGGAGTTGGAGGGCTGTCTTTAATATACTCCTCATCCGTCTCATCACTTTCGGGATAGTTCACTAGGGAAAACCCTTTGATGGTAAATACCTAAATATAATTAAACAAAATAAATACACATTAAGAGTTAATATTAGCACTAACATGTGGACACGCTACTAATAATAGAAAACGTACCTAGGTATGGTACATCTAGGTGTATCTAGGTTGACATTGGAGCAAGCATTTGAGGGGAGAGCCCCATAAAGCCAAGATTAGAAATATGTTGTGTGTGTGTGTGTGAGGGCCCCATAAAGCCAATACTAGAAATGTGTTTGTGTGTGTGTGTGAGGGCCCCATAAGGCCTAGGCTAAAAATGTGTGTGTGTGCGAGGGCCCCATAAGGCCTAGGCTAGAAATGTGTGTGCGTGAGGGCCCCATAAGGCCTAGACTAGAAATGTGTGTGTGTGTGCTTGACATGCAGCACGAGGGCGAGACTAGACTAGATTGTGATGACAGAGTCGACATTACTCCCTTACCTGTGTGACGACAGCATCTTTGTTGGAGTCATCATGGGAAGAGTGATCTGTTAGGGATGTGTTGGTCTCTAGAACAGAAGTCTGCTGCTTTGGCTCCTGGAAATCAGACTAAATAAAACGGAAACCAAAGTTAACAAAAGTTAGCTCATGTGAAAACAGTTTCTCATATAGCACAGCTGAAATATAAGAGCATACACTCATCTTTTCTAGAGGTAACAGCGAGTGTCACAGCCACAAATAAGATGTTGCAATGCATTACATCCAAAATACTCATTCTGAACATGCAGCAGCATGTTGAAGTGTTGAATTACACCTGCAATTACACTAGTTTAAATATTGACAGGTGTTGTCCCAATGATGTAAAATCACTAAGAGTGAGATCCATACGTGAGGGCCCCATAAAGCCTAGACAAGAAATGTGTGTGTGTGAGGGCCCCATAAGTCCTAGGCTAGAAATGTGTGTGTGTTTGAGCTTAACTGTGAATTCATTCATTTGAGGGGAGGGCCCCATAAAGCCTAGACTAGAAACGTGTGTGTGTGGGCCCCATAAGGCCTAGACTAGAAATGTGTGTGTGTGTGCTTGACATGGAGCACGAGGGCGAGACTAGACTAGATTGTGATGACAGAGTCGACATAACTCCTTTACCTGTGTGACGACAGCATCTTTGTTGGAGTCAGCATGGGAAGAGTGATCTGTTAGGGATGTGTTGGTCTCTAGAACAGAAGTCTGCTGCTTTGGCTCCTGGATATCAGACTAAATAAAACGGAAACCAAAGTTAACAAAAGTTAGCTCATGTGAAAACAGTTTCTCATATAGCACAGCTGAAATATAAGAGCATACACTCATCTTTTCTAGAGGTAACAGCGAGTGTCACAGCCACAAATAAGATGTTGCAATGCATTACATCCAAAATACTCATTCTGAACATGCAGTAGCTTGAGAAGTGTTGAATTACACCTGCAATTACACTAGTTTAAATATTGACAGGTGTTGTCCCAATGATGTAAAATCACTAAGAGTGAGATCCATACGTGAGGGCCCCATAAAGCCTACACTGGAAATGTGTGTGTGTGAGGGCCCCATAAGGCCTAGGCTAGAAATGTGTGTGTGTTTGAGCTTAACTGTGAATTCCTTCATTTGAGGGGAGGGCCCCATAAGGCCTAGACTAGAAATGTGTGTGTGTGAGGGCCCCATAAAGCCTAGACTAGAAATGTGTGTGCGTGAGGGCCCCATAAGGACTAGGCTAGAAATGTGTGTGTGTTTGAGCTAGACTGAATTCATTCATTTGAGGGGAGGGCCCCATAAAGCCTAGACTAGAAATGTGTGTGCGTGAGGGCCCCATAAGGACTAGGCTAGAAATGTGTGTGTGTTTGAGCTTAACTGAATTAATTCATTTGAGGGGAGGGCCCCATAAGGCCTAGACTAGAAATGTGTGTGTGTGAGCACTTGACATGCAGCACGAGGGCGAGACTAGACTAGATTGTGATGAAAAGAGTCGAGATTACTCCCTTACCTGTGTGACGACAGCATCTTTGTTGGAGTCATCATGGGAAGAGTGATCTGTTAGGGATGTGTTGGTCTCTAGAACAGAAGTCTGCAGCTTTGGCCCCTGGAAATCAGACAAAAAGTTCTAAGAAACAGATCATGCATATGCGATCACATAGCTATGCATAGATAATCAGGTTAATATACGATTTATAATGAAATACAAATTGTAGAAAACAGATGTAGCTGTGATATTCAGCACTTTAAAAAAAATTAAAATCAGTATAGCTAATATAACCAACTCACCTTTTTACGCCATGGCCATTGTGAATCACCATAGTTGTATTCGATTTCACTTCCCATTTCAATTTTCTTCACAGCAAATAGACACAAATGTGGCCTGTCGTTTACTATGATTTTTTTCATGGTGCAGTTTGGAGATTTGTGGTTGTCATTAATCAATCTTCCAAGGGAGCCGTCCTCTTTGGATGCATCAATACTAAAATAAATAAGAAAACCACCCTTTAGTTGTTGAACTACAATACCAAATTTCACCACCCATAAAATGATTGACAGCAGGGGGACTTCAAGACTTATCATTGGAATTAACTGCTGCGGTCCGGTCCACCAGCCATGTGCGATTAAAAGATTAGTCCTGCTGTTGTTCATTCATCAGCTACTCAATGTGTTGCATGTATTCATTAGAATTTTCAACATCTCTACAAAACATGCGTGTTTCCATACTCACCACCAGTGACGCTTCTGCCACTCAAATTCAAACAGAAATGTGCTCTGTAACTCAGTGTAGTCTCTTGCCCGGCATTCTTCTGCTGAAATGAGTTCACCCCTGTACTCCAAAACAAAAGCTCCAGCTTCCACAGGCTGGGTAGTAAACACTCCTCTTCCTATGTGGACAAACAATTAAAAATACATTTAACTGGAAGAAAAATGAGTTGTCTTAACCCTTCACATAAAGATGTGGTATAATATCAAAATGATACTAAAGCTTACTGCCTTTATAATCAGGGTATTTTCAGGTATCATCACCAATATAATATAACTTCAAATACAATTTTTAAGACATTTCCAAAACAAGACCTGCATGGTTTATGACCTGCCATGGTTTAAGCATGGTTTAAGACCTGCACATCACTTTGACTTCTATGCAAACAAAATATTACCCTGCTCAGCAGAGATATATGAAGGAACAATGGACATTTTGGGCTTTAAATTAACTATAGCGGAGTAAAGGTCTATAGGAGTATATAGGAGACCAGATTATAGCATTTCAAGTAAGAAATACAACAGAAGTTTAATGGTCATCGAAAATAAAATAAATAAAACTGCATATTCGTCACTATTAATTAAATACAAAGCAAAGGCTATTGGGTGAAGAGCAGTGAGTGATTCTCTACTTGTCATTTGTTGTTTGATTAGTGACAGAAAGAGCAGACCTGTCTATTAGGTAGGGCTGGGTACCGAGTTTCGATACTTTTTAGGTATCGATCGAATTGCCTCGATACTATCGAGTATCGAAAATTGACAAGTTGTTCGGTTCCAGATTTCGATACCTACGGAGTTAACTCGTCAACGTCAGTGCCCAAACAAATACATATGAAATGCACATACACGCAAACTCTACACACAAGACGCGCAGAACTCTCCGCGCACATACTCATATGAGACGCGACTAACGCGAGCACACACACACACACAAACTCTCCACGCGCATACTTATATTAGACGCGACTCACGCGAGCACACACACACACACACAAACTCTCCGCGCACATATTCATATGAGACGCGAGCACACACACATAATACCTTAAAGATGTGGAAAAGTCGATCAAAAGTGTGGGTACATTTCTCCAGGCTCGATGCCAACAGCGCGCGATGCAGTAGCCTATTTGCGGTAAAATAATTGCAAGGACCGGTACCACGACAAATATGATGAAGACATTGACAGTGCACAAAGTAAACATAAAAGTTGCTCCTCTTCAATTGGTAAATGAAGAGATACCTTGTTGATCACTCTGACAGTGTTTATATTGCAATAAATAATAACCTACTGAATGTACACTGCCGTCCAAAAATGTGTTGGTTAGTCAGAATTTCTTTTCAGCAAGGATGCATTAAAGTTATCAAAGGTGACATTAAAACATGTGTAATGTTACAAGATATTTCGTTTTTAAATAAATTGTTCTTTTGAATTTTTTATTCATCAAAGAATCATGAAAAAATGTATCATATTTTCCAAAATATTAAGCAGCAAACTGTTTTTATATGTCTGAAGGGTCATGTGACACTGAAGTAATGATTTTGAAAATTCAGCTTTGAATTCAATTAATTTCAATAAATTTCATTTTGAAATATATTCAAATAAGATTTTAAATTGTAATACTATTTCACAATAGTACAAGTTTTACAAATTTTTAAAAAAAAATTATTTAAAAAAATTCAGCTTTGGTGAGCATGAGCTTTTTATAAAACATTTTTTGTTCCTTTGTGCACTGGCTAAGGAGCATGAGTCAAACTGAAAAAAAAATAAAACCAAAGTTTTTCTGAGGTAATGTGTTATGTAATCTTGTTAAAATGGATTTCATAAAATTGGTATCGAAAAAAGTATCGTTAGGAACCGGTATCGAAACTGAGGTATCGAAATTGGCACCGGATCGAAAGATTTTGAACGATACCCAGCCCTACTATTAGGCTGCTTTCCCTTTAAGACTGAATGCACAGATCCAATATAATGAATGACGTGACATCCATCCGATTTTCTACATATTGTTTACATTCACTTAAGATGAATGTGTGTATTTGATGGGTAAAGCGCAGAAGAACTGAAGCAGGTGCTTGAGCGCTGACAGAAGACTTCAGTACACATGCTTCGAGTGCGTGCACACAGAGGGCTGCCCGTCATGGTTTATTGCAATTTAGCATTTTAAATAGCATAGCATTTTATTTACAAAAATACATAATAAATTACATTTTGATGTTTGAAAGCATTTTTTTACAGTCTATGTTTGAAAGTCTCTAGGTTTACACAGGCACGTGCATGCCCAGTGTTGGTAATTTTTTTTTTAAATATTAATTTATCGGCCATTATAAATGCCGATACCAATAGTTAGGAAAATGCCTAATATCGGCCGATAATCGGTCAGGGTCTATTATTAACACACAATGTGGACACTTTTACAAAACCAATGCTAATTTATAATTTTCCAACTACAAAGACATGGATTATCATGTAAGCGTATGCAAACGATCAGTACTAAGAAATTAATGTGTAATATGCTGTCCCATACCTTTGTTACTATCAATAAATCGTTCCATAAACCCAGGCTTGTCCCTCAATGACAGAACGTGTGTCCTGGCATCATCAACAGGCCGTATCCTCGTCCTCCTTTTCAACATTATGGCTCTGAAAATAGTTACACAACACATCCACAATAAAAATAAATAAAATTAGCATGGGGAAATTAGCTTTAAAAAAATCTAACAACTTCAAGTAATGTAACGTTAATATTCAGTGGTTTAAGATCTAAATGTAGCTTGCACAGGTCAGAAAACAAAACAGAAATGATAGTTAGATCTATTCCGCCATATTGAATACTGTAAGATAGATCAATAAACAGATAGCCTGTCACTGTCAGCTGCACGTGATCTGCAATCATGTCTGATAAATTAAAACATGAGCTAAAAAAAAGTCTGTGAAATCGTTGGCAAACCAATACATTAGTGGATTTTTGCAAAACTATAAAGAAAACGGAGTCAAATGATCATGTAATGCAATAAAATGCTTCTTACGCAGCCGCCATGATCAGCTATCGATCTATAATTAGCATCACCAGCTCATAACATTATCAGCTATCTATCTGAATAAAATGCTACATCTTTAACTATCATTTAGGTGCGTTACGAAATTGAGTAAGAGTTGAAACGAATATCATGTACAAAGTCAAATAAATTCACCTACCTGTTTCTCACATGAAGAGTGTTTTCCGTGTTCAGAGTCGAATCGCGTGGAACTTCCGGTTTAAAATGCCGTCCTTGACCGTATCCGTGAACCTTTAGCAGCTAATGTTAGCCATCTTTTTAAAACCTTACTTCATTAAGAATCATTCTGTTCACACGACTAGAAATACAAGAAACTATATCAGATGTATAGTTAAATACTATAGGATTACAGAATCCTGTTGCTAAGCCTACATGAAGTGTTTCTTCAGTTGAAACAGAGTCAAAACACGAGGAATTGAAGATTAAAACCGAGTAACAATGTGCGTGCTGCGTGTGCGCCTCCAATAAAACTACACGGCTCCTCCCTCCCTCTCCGTGGGCCTTTCTCATTGGCTAAAGCCACACACACTTCCGAGAGTGTGTATCTGCTGCAATACCACGTTCCCAGCTACAGGGGCGCTAGAGGGCACACACACATACACACTCAAAACTTGTTTTTATCACCTTGTGGGGAAAGTGAAAAAAAAGCATGAGGCATATCAGGCTTCTGAGGCAGTTTACATTGAAATCTTTGTGGGGCCCACCATTTCGGGGCCCCACAACGTTGTTGGACCCCATACCCCATATTGGTGTGCTCCTGGTCACTGGGACCCACAAAGTAAGAAACACAAGTACACACACACACACACACACACACACACACACACACACACACACACACACACACACAGGCCTATTGCAATCACTTGTACATCAATGGCAAGTTATATTTCTCAAACAGTTCTTCTCTCATTTGACACATGTCCAGCCAGGCTAAACGGGACAAGTGGAGCATGTGCAGGGAAACGACTGGGAAATAATAAAAACAAGTTTAAATAGGTACATTTTCTATAAATATTTTTGAGTCTTAATTTTCTTTTCTGACATAGCCTAGGCTACTTCAGTTCTTGTTAAAACACACCAGACATGCAAATTCTGTGCATTTTGGGCACTTTTTGCGTGAAATCATATTTATTTTGTCCATCAAAAGTGTGCTTTCACTTTAATTGAGCGCGAGCAGAATAGACTCAGCGCCGAAACCCACGCTGTTACTCACGCGACTCTCCAGCTCGAAGCTCACGCGCTGCTCCCGCTCCCGTTGCTCATGCACTCATTCTCATTGATTAACATGCTCGCCCAAGAAAAAAAGGCTGCTTCTGCTCGCGCTTGCGGTGTGAAACAGCCGTAATTCACGGGGTTTCCTACATGTGCGGTCCGTGTGCACGTGTGATGCTGATGTTGCGCGATGTTAATCATGCGGCGCCATGAGTGCATTTGACCGGCATAAAATCGGATTATGTCAGATGGACCGGCCGGTCGCCGGCCATGGCCGATCACGTGAAAATCGGCCGATTCCGGTCACCAGCCGATCAATCGGTGCATCTCTATTACTTAGAATAAAAACTGCAGTTAAGCTGTTTTTGTAAGGGGTATTCTTTATTGTTTTCAATAATTTACAGATTTAATGTGTAGCAAGATCGCTCTAACAGCCTAACCTACCTTCCAAATGACAGCTGCTGCATGGCTACAAGATTTTCCTAGCCCTGCAATGCATGAACAGCCGACTGTTTCGATTATACCAATCGGCCTCGTCATTATCCAAGCAAGTTGTTTGGGCTTGTTGATGCTCTGACTCGGCTCGACCTCAGCCTTAAGGAAGATGAACTCGTTGTATTTTGTACACAGTATTTTTCCAATTTTGTTGCTGTGTAGATAGTTGTAAGCCTCTGTGCTCTTATAATTTCGTAGTGTCACACCCTCACTAGGCACGAAATAGTTAACGATATCCACATAGCTAACGTCTGGCCACAATTTCATATCGTCTACCCATTCCGTTAAGGTAGACGGATGGGGCACTTTAACTGTTCTATCGCCAGTTCTCGTAAGATAGTCAGGTCCATGGGACCATCTGTGAGATGTGCTCATTTTGCCAGCGGCGTTGTTGTAAGAGTATAGCACTTCTACTCCTAAATACTAATAGTGTTTAGCTGATAGCAGCAGCTACAGGCTAATGTAAACAGGAAGTTTGTTACCGGCTTGTTCTAAGCATTCTACGTTACCATAGCGATTCATGGAAAGGTCAAAGTTAGGGAAAGTTGTGGATACCCGTCCAGGCTTTACATCAAGATGGAGTCGGGAGGTAGGAAATACTTTCCAACGGTAGCTGAGGCTGAAGCCTTTATTGTCTCGTTGCCCTCACGGAACGCATAAGATCACAGGTCGCCCATAAATGGGAGATATAGTCTCTCTATCATGACTTTAATATGACTTAATGTTTACAATAGACTGCTCCCTTTCACGGGAGGCCTGTTTCCAGGGCGGTAAGATGACTGAGAGACATTGTATGTTGTAGTTTGAGGTTATTATTTCTTTTTTTTTTTTCTTTTCATTGCAAGTTGTCGCTGATGACTGCGGCGTGGTACAAATGACTACACAATGGTGGTACTATATTTTTTTTGTGTGTTGTGTGTATGCGTGTGGTTGTTCTGTTGGTGTTCGCGTCTATTGTCGTGTCAATCACTCAATGTAATTCCAGAAAATTCCATGATCAATTTGTACTGTTTATATGGGCTTTGATGATCTTAATATCGTTGGAGATTCTCAGCACTGCATTGACATGGGTGGAAAAATAAGTTGTAATGTTTTTGACCTTGAAAATTTGAAACCATTAAATGATATATATAATTATTCACTGTTACATTTAAACATCAGAAGCCTAAACAAACATCACTCTGATTTAGCTTTCCTGTTATCAAACTTAAGCTGTCATTTTGATGTTATTGGATGTAGTGAAACCTGGCTCAATGACTTTTCAAATGCCGATTTACTTAATCTTGATGGGTACAATCTATACATTAAGAACAGACCAAATAGGATAGGTGGAGGGGTCTGCCTTTATGTTAAGAGCTGTCTTCAAGTCAATATTTGTGATTTTTATTTAGAGGATGACCACTGTGAGTCTTTGTTTATTGAGATTAACACATCTGGTAAAACATTGATTGTTGGTGTTATCTATCGTCCACCAGATAGTGCTCTCGACACATTTTGCAGTAAATTGGAAGATCTATTACATAAATTGAATTCGCTAAAAAAGGACTGCATACTTCTTGGTGATTATAACATTGATATTTCTAAGTGTAATGGGACAGGGTTGGGGCACTACAAGTCCCATCAGCCCCAGCGCTATATAAGGAAGTAGTGAGGTTTGTTTGCTCCCTCACTTCCTTTCCTTGATCGTGTGTTGTGGATGTCGTGTGTGTTGTGGAGGCGGCACATTTAAATCTTCAAAGGTTAGTAAGTAGAGAGATTAGTTTGCTCTTACTACTTTTTGCTGCGATTGAGTTATGTGTGCATGTCATGACAGATTGAGCCCTTCTGAAGGATTGTAGCAGATAAGCAGTTATGTTAACGTCATGGAGAGCTGAGCATATGTTACACATCATTTAGGAGGTAGTAGTTTTATTATTTTATCTAATTGTTTTTTTAGGATTGTGTTTTAATAATTTTATTGTTCTTTGGTTTTTAGTGTTTTTGCCGGATTATTGCCTGACTGATTGTTGCCTGAGTGTCAGTCAGAAATATTGGATGTTTGAGGTACTGTTTTATTAAAGGGAACTTTTAATAATGCTTTTCTATCTGTGCATAATTTATATTGGGTTTTATTTTGTGTTTTTGTATATTGTATATAATTCTCTGTTGTAATTAATTGTGTTTTCCCTTACAGGGATGCACGGTTACCGTTTACTTTAGATTGAATTTTCTTTGGTTTATTTATTATTTTGTCTGATGCTGGACCAAGTGGGAAAACCCTTGACCGTAAAATAAGAGTGATGGTCTAATGGTGCTGACTTGTTTGTCCTACTGGCATTACCCACGGTTAATTTGTTTTTTTCTTTCCTTTTGTAGATTTCTTTTTAACCCAGTGATGGCTGCTTGGTTACCCTCACTGAATGGATGGCGGTGGTGAGGTGGCTGGGATCGCGTGGTGTTGGTCACTTTATTTGTATTTTTACCTTTAGGGTTGCAGTGTGATTGCTGTGAGTTTTGCTGTGGTGAGAGCACTTTCAAGACTACTGCCTTCACGATATAGGTAACCTGTGGCCATCGGTGGGTTTTTGTTTTTTGTTTTGTTTTTGTTTTTGTTTCTAGTTTTCATTTATTATTTTGTGGGTATTTGCTTTTAAGGACTTATTTTCTTTAACTGCTGAATTATTTGAATAAAAAATGTGCCTATTGATGGAAACTGCACAACCGCCTTGCGCCTGATTATTTACCCCTTGTGGGTCATGTTACAATTGGCGTAGTCGGCAGGGTACTTTTGTTTGGCGAAGGTGGTTGTGTTTTCTGGCATATGTTTTTTTTTTGTTTTTTTATATCATTCAAGTAAACGGTAATCGTGTGTGAAGACGAGCATCGCAGTCTCCGTGGGACCATTTTTCACCTTTCTTCGCTTTGAACTTTCTCCATTCATCAACAGACATGGAACAAGAAATAATAGACTTGCGGGAGCAAATACGGAACCTGCAGGCACAAAATGAGCAGCTGACGAGAGAGCGCCCCCCGGCCAGTAGCAGCGCTTCTAACCAACCGCACTCTTCTGTGGCTAATCCCAATGCTTCATCTCCTTTGTCTTTTAGTAGGGTACTTTATGTCCCCGGGAGCGGAAGTGCCCACGTTTTTATGGGAACATGGACTCTACTTTGAGTATTGAAGACTGGACTGAGGAGGCTGAGGTGTGTATTGAGGGCAGGGGTTGGTCTGATAAAGAAAAGGTGGTGTTTTTGCTTGACCATCTGGGGGGGGAAGCCAGAATGGAGATAAAACTCCGCTCACCAGCTACTAGAGAATCCCCAAAGTCTGTTTTTGATATTTTGAGAGACTTGTATGGGGGGAGACAGACATTTGTGCAATTACAACAAAGGTTTTATGAACGTAAACAAAAAGAAGGTGAATCTTTTACTGAATTTTCCCATGCTTTAATGTCCTTGATGGACTTGATTCTCAATAGCAACCCAGGCAGTGTTCCAAATTCTGATAGAGTGCTTCGTGATCAGTTTGTTGAACATGTTCGAGATGTGATGCTGAAGCGTGAATTAAAGCGATTGGTAAGGGAGAAGCCAACTTCTACTCTACTAGAGGTTCGAAGTGAAGCTCTTAGGTGGGTGGAAGAGGGGAATAGAGAAGCAGCTGCTTCATATGTTCAGCCATGGTGTAACGTTACTCAAGGCCGGGTAGTTGAGCTTGAACCTAAGGTTAGATTTCATGAGTCTACAGAATTAAAAGAGATTAAAGACATGTTGAGACAGCAACAAACCCAAATCATTGAACTGACCCAGCGTCTTGATAGTCTTATGTCTCAAAAGAATGAACCTTTTGTTAATGCAACTCGGCAAAATAACTCACGACGGTGCCTTCGCTGTAATAGAGTTGGGCATATAGCCAGATATTGTCGACAACCATGGCCCATAGAGTCAAACCCTAGATCCCCTCAGGTGAATGTAAATGAGACATCTGTTGGGGAGCCTGACAGTGTAGCACCTGCAGTATTGAGTCAGGTTATAGGAGATAGTGAAGCTTCACCATTACCTTGTTGCCCTACCATCTTACAGCGTCTTGTGGGCAGATGCCCTGTTGTAAATGTCCAGATAGGGGGGGTGGAGATTTCATGTTTACTAGATACAAGGTCAATGGTGACCACTGTAACCCAGTCATTTTTTGAGAAGCATTTCCGACAAGGAGTAGATGCACTTAAAAAATGTAGTTGGCTTCAATTAAAAGCAGCTAATGGTCTTGAGATTCCATATGTGGGATATTTTGAAACTGATGTGACTGTGTTGGGGCAAACCCTTTTGGGGCAGGGCATTTTGGTTGTTAAGGATCCCGTCGATACGTTGTTCCATCAGAGGAAAGAACTGACTCCTGGCCTTTTAGGTATGAATGTGATTGGACAGTGTTATAATGACCTGTTTGAAAAACATGGCCCAGCACTATTTTCAGCTCCACAGGTCAGGCAGGCTGAGTTAGGATGGAGAGACGCCTTTTCACAGTGTCACCGGGCAGATGGTTCCCCTTTTCCTGGATTCATTGGTTATGTGAAGGTGCAGTCTTGCCATCCTGTGCAGATTCCAGCTGGCACTATGAGGTTAGTACCTGCATTGTGCCCTAAAAACATAAAAAGTTGTACAGTCTGTTTTTTAGAACCCCAGGATTTCAGTGAGGGGGGACTGCCTGCTGGAGTGTTAATATCACCTTCCCTACTGCAATGTACACAAGGGGTAGTGCACGTACCGGTAGTTAATGTTGGTACAGAACCTTTGTATTTGCCACCAAGAATTAGACTGGGTAGTTTGGTTGAGGCTGGGGTGGTCATAAGATCAGATCAAGACATTGTGTTTAAGGAAGATCTACCATGTGATCCTAATACTGTGACTGTTCAGTGTCAAGCTATTACATCAATGTCAAACATTGATGTCCAAGGTTTAAAATTGCCTGGGCTTACAGAGGCTGAGAAAGAGAAAGTTGTGAGATTGCTAACAAGATACTCTGACGTCTTTGCTAAGCATGATAGTGACCTGGGGTGCACAAACTTAATAGAGCATCAGATTCCGTTAATAGATGAAACACCGGTACGCCAGCGATATCGTAGAATTCCTCCTAGTCAGTTTGAGGCAGTGAAGGCACACATAAGACAATTGTTGGACAGTCAAGTCATTAGGGAGAGTTGTAGCCCATATGCCTCGCCAATTGTATTGGTGCAGAAGAAGGATGGCTCTCTGAGGATGTGTGTCGACTATCGCCAACTCAATGTCAGAACTCGCAAGGATGCCTATCCCCTACCAAGGATAGAGGAGTCACTGGATGCCTTGACTGGAGCTAAGTGGTTTTCGACTTTAGATCTGGCTAGTGGATATAACCAGGTGCCAGTAGCTGACAATGACCGTGCTAAAACTGCCTTCTGCACCCCATTTGGTCTCTTTGAATTTAATAGGATGCCTTTTGGGTTGTGCAATGCCCCAAGCACATTTCAAAGGTTAATGGAGCGAATTCTTGGGGATCAAAGTTTTCAGTCTTTATTGCTCTATTTGGATGACGTGATTGTCTTCTCAACAACCACTGAGCAACATCTTCAGCGACTTGAGCTGGTGCTGGATCGTCTGAGACAACAGAACTTGAAGATAAAACTCAGTAAATGCTGCTTCTTTCGGCCAGAGGTGCGTTATTTGGGGCATGTGGTCTCTTCTACAGGGGTTAGTACAGACCCAGAAAAGATCTCGGCTGTAGCTAAATGGAATCGTCCGCAAAGCCTTCAAGAACTTCGATCCTTCCTTGGCTTCGCTAGTTATTATCGGCGGTTTGTTAAAAACTTTTCACATATTGCGGGACCTTTGAACACATTGGTGGCAGAAATGATTAGGGGACAGAAAAGTAAACGACCAAAGATTAATCTGGGGACCAATTGGACTGACCCATGTGAAAATGCTTTTCAGACGCTTAAAACGGCTCTAACAAATGCTCCAGTCCTTGCCTATGCTGATTTCAGTAAGCCCTTCATCTTGGATGTTGACGCAAGCCATCAAGGTTTGGGTGCAGTCTTATCTCAAGAACACGGAGGCAAATGCCGACCAGTCGCGTTTGCAAGTCGAGGTCTGCGACCATCTGAACGCAACATGCAGAATTACAGCTCAATGAAGTTGGAGTTTTTGGCTCTTAAATGGGCTGTTTCCGAAAAATTTCGAGAGTATTTGCTGGGTCAGAAATGCCTGGTGTTTACAGACAATAATCCACTCAGTCATTTGCAGACAGCGAAATTGGGAGCGTTGGAACAACGATGGGCTAACCAGCTTGCAGACTTCGATTTAGAGATTAGGTATAAGCCTGGACGTTCTCATGTTAATGCTGATGCTTTGTCTAGAAAAAATGTTGCATCTGTAGCTGAATTGGCTATGACTACTGGTTTACCAAAGGAACTGTATCAGCATGTTCATGATGGTCAACGCGTAGTCGTAAGCGAAACAATTTCTGCCCTCCCCGAACAGCCTAGAGAAAATCTTAGTGTTCTGCAAGCAACTGACCCCATTATTGGGCAATTCCTTGTCTATTGGGATCGTCAAAGGCCACCAGATGCACAGGAGAGGGGATCAGAAACATCAGAAGTGCTGGAGTTGGTGAGACAGTGGGAGAAGTTGGTCAAGATCGAGGGCATACTGTATCGGAGGTTCTGTCCCCAAGAGGAACATCGTGAAACTCGTCAGGTGGTGTTACCAGCTGTTCTCAGGGAAAGAGTCCTTATAGGTTTGCATGATGACCATGGTCACCAAGGAATCGAGTGGACAGCAAGTTTAGTGAGATCTCGATGTTACTGGCCTGGTATGTTCAAATTCATTGAGGAATGGTGTAAGAAATGTCAGCGCTGCACCCTGGCCAAGGTTGTACGACCAAAAGTACGAAGTTTTATGGGCACCTGATGGCAGAGAGGCCATTGGATATTCTGGCCATTGATTTCACGCTGCTCGAACCTGCATCAAATGGACTTGAAAATGTACTGGTGATGACTGATGTTTTTTTCAAAGTTTACACAAGCCATCCCAACTAGAGACCAAACGGCATCAACAGTGGCACGGGTTCTAGTGGAACGTTGGTTCTACCTATTCGGGGTCCCACGACAAATTCATTCGGATCAAGGTCGGTGTTTTGAAAGTAGGCTGATTCAAGAATTATGCCGGCTGTATGGGATTTCAAAATCTCGTACCACGCCCTACCGACCGCAAGGGAACGGTCAATGCGAACGTTTTAACAGAACAATGCATGATTTGCTGCGTACTTTGCCTCCGGAGAAGAAATGTCATTGGCCAGACCATCTTGCTCAGGTAGTATATGCTTACAATACCACAGATCACCAGTCTACGGGATATTCCCCTTACGTCCTGATGTTTGGACAAAAGCCCCATTTACCTGTTGACTTTCTGTTGGGATTAGATAACCATGTCCAGAGTGAAGTAGACTGGGTGGTGGACCATAAAAATAATTTGGAACAAATATTTAGTAAGGCCCGAGCCCGCCTTCAATGTGCCACAGAACACCGTGCCCGATCAAACGACCTTAAGGTACGTCATGGACAATTAAGGGAAGGTCAAGTTGTGTATCAGAGAGCCCATAACATAAAAGTCAGGAATAAGATCCAGGATGCCTGGGATCCAACCCCCTATAAAGTGGTCCGGTGCCCAGATGGACATGGAGCTGTGTATGCTATTGCCCCTGCAGATGGAGGTGGTAATATTAGACACATTCATCGTTGTGAGTTGCGTCCTGCTTATACTCCCTCAAATGATCCTGGACTTCTAGATCTATTTGACCATCAGGAAACTTTAAGAGACGAAGGCATGGTAGTTTTGTCTCTAACGCCTGAGGATGTATCTGCCCAGGACCAAGTCAATACGTCTCCACCTTCACAGGAAGATAATACCAACTTCTGTACTTCAGTAGTAGATCATGCGGAGAACCATCAGCCTCAACAACAGGAGGAAGCTGTAGTAAGGCGTACAGGGAGGGCAACAGCTGGATGTCATTCTAACCCATATCGTCTACCTCGGTCAGTCCCTATTACTGAAGTCCAGATTAATGACCAGGTTGCTCTCCCTATGATGCGGCTGTCCAGCAATGGTTTGAACGTAATGTTCCGCCCCTGGTTGTAGTATTGATGTAATCGACGGGACGTCGATTTTTTTAATCTGGGGGGTAGATTGTAATGGGACAGGGTTGGGGCACTACAAGTCCCATCAGCCCCAGCGCTATATAAGGAAGTAGTGAGGTTTGTTTGCTCCCTCACTTCCTTTCCTTGATCGTGTGTTGTGGATGTCGTGTGTGTTGTGGAGGCGGCACATTTAAATCTTCAAAGGTTAGTAAGTAGAGAGATTAGTTTGCTCTTACTACTTTTTGCTGCGATTGAGTTATGTGTGCATGTCATGACAGATTGAGCCCTTCTGAAGGATTGTAGCAGATAAGCAGTTATGTTAACGTCATGGAGAGCTGAGCATATGTTACACATCATTTAGGAGGTAGTAGTTTTATTATTTTATCTAATTGTTTTTTTAGGATTGTGTTTTAATAATTTTATTGTTCTTTGGTTTTTAGTGTTTTTGCCGGATTATTGCCTGACTGATTGTTGCCTGAGTGTCAGTCAGAAATATTGGATGTTTGAGGTACTGTTTTATTAAAGGGAACTTTTAATAATGCTTTTCTATCTGTGCATAATTTATATTGGGTTTTATTTTGTGTTTTTGTATATTGTATATAATTCTCTGTTGTAATTAATTGTGTTTTCCCTTACAGGGATGCACGGTTACCGTTTACTTTAGATTGAATTTTCTTTGGTTTATTTATTATTTTGTCTGATGCTGGACCAAGTGGGAAAACCCTTGACCGTAAAATAAGAGTGATGGTCTAATGGTGCTGACTTGTTTGTCCTACTGGCATTACCCACGGTTAATTTGTTTTTTTCTTTCCTTTTGTAGATTTCTTTTTAACCCAGTGATGGCTGCTTGGTTACCCTCACTGAATGGATGGCGGTGGTGAGGTGGCTGGGATCGCGTGGTGTTGGTCACTTTATTTGTATTTTTACCTTTAGGGTTGCAGTGTGATTGCTGTGAGTTTTGCTGTGGTGAGAGCACTTTCAAGACTACTGCCTTCACGATATAGGTAACCTGTGGCCATCGGTGGGTTTTTGTTTTTTGTTTTGTTTTTGTTTTTGTTTCTAGTTTTCATTTATTATTTTGTGGGTATTTGCTTTTAAGGACTTATTTTCTTTAACTGCTGAATTATTTGAATAGAAAATGTGCCTATTGATGGAAACTGCACAACCGCCTTGCGCCTGATTATTTACCCCTTGTGGGTCATGTTACATAAGGAAGATGGGGCAAAACAAGACTTCATGAACACATTGCATTCCTCCTCTTTTTTCCCCACAATTAACAGATTTACTAGAGTTACACCGACATCTAAAACAATTATTGATAATATCGTGACTAATATTCAAAATACTAAGTTGGAGACAGGAGTTGTGCAGTCTGACATCACAGATCATTTTCCCATTGTAATATTCTTTGGTTCTGATAAATCATTCTTTCCTTTACTTTCTAAAATTAAATCTAAAATCATCAATGAGAGAACCTTACAACATTTAACTGTTAACTTACAGGCCAAGTCATGGGACTCTGTCTATGACAGTGTGACTCCTGATACTGCATATGACAGTCTGATAAAGATCATTCAAGATTCCATCAAGGACATAATTCCTGAGAAGACTGTCAGATGCAGTACTACCCTCCAGAACCCTTGGATTACAAAGGGGATTTTGAAGTCAATTAAATATAAAGCTAGGCTTTATAAATCTTACATAAAAAACCCTTCTAGTTTAAAAAAAGATAAATATATTTCATATAAAAATAAACTAACACAGATGTATTTCCTTTGTGCTTTGAACTTTTCAATGCGGACTCGACACGCTGCGCCTGCGCGCTGTGACAGTGTTGCTTCAAGCGCATCATTCTGCGCTCGGGATGCGCATAAGCGCTTTGTGCAGCACTGTATTGGAGTCTTTCATAATCATATCATAATACTTTTGCTCAATGAAAGATTATTAATAGAATTTGTTCTGTTTTATCTATCATATGTTGTTGCCTCATTAAACAGCTGTGCTATACTTAATATGTCTTAATTTTATAGTAGACTATATATAAAATAATTGATCTTTTTGATTTTGAATGTATTTTACAACAATACAAAGAGCAATATGTAATGTTTTACTAGATTTGGTGCTACACGATAAAGCTCTAATTGGTTTCCTTTGGAAATATGTTTCAAATTCACAAAAAATGCATTAAAACTGTAAAGCATGTCTGTTTGTGTCAAAATCGTGATTAAAATCGAAATCGAAAAAAAAATCAAGAAATCGTGATAATTTTTTTTTGTCCATATCGCACAGCCCTATACCTGACATTGATGATGCCAAAGCTGATCTAACACAGACTTTTAATAATCACTTTGCTTCAATAGGTGCAAATCTGTTTAAAAAGATAAGCCAACCCCAGGATGTCACCTTTAAGCATTTTCTCTCTGGTAGCTACACTCACTAATTTTTTATGATGCCAACAGACGGTACTGAACTCCTCAAGATCATTTTGGACTTGAGGAGCTCATGCTCCGCTGGTGTAGATGGAATATGCAGTAGGATCATGAAGGCTGTAGCGAACATTATTGTAGAGCCACTGGCTCATTGCATTAATCTTTCTTTATTTACTGGCACTGTACCTAAAATGACAAAAATTGCTAAGATAATCCCAATTTTTAAATCTGGTGACAGAAATGATATGAGCAATTACCGGCCCATATCAATTCTACCCACTTTCTCTAAAGTACTGGAGAAAGTGGTATATAATAGACTTAGTGGTTATCTTGACAAATTAGATATTCTTGTTCCTTCACAATATGGTTTTAGAAAAAAGAGCACAACCTGTATGGCAATACTCGACTTAATAGAACAAATTAATGACTGTATTGAAGAGGGAAAATGCGGTGTTGGTATCTTCTTGGACCTATCAAAAGCTTTTGACACCATTGACCTTGATATCTTACTACACAAATTACATCACTATGGTGTCAGAGGTCTAGCACTTGAATGGTTCAGAAGTTATCTAAATGATAGGGAACAGTATGTCCATGTCGATGATCAAAACTCTACTTGTATGCCTATAATCTATGGGGTCCCCCAAGGTTCAATCTTGGGTCCACTTTTATTCATTATATACATAAATGATTTTATAAATTCCTTTAAAATATTTCATAAAATAATTTTTGCTGACGACACTAATCTATTTGCATCGCACAGAAACCCACATATGTTACAAGATATAGTAAACTCAGAGTTAACTAAAGTTGACTCTTGGTTTAAATGTAACAAACTGTCATTAAATATCAGCAAAACAAATTTCATTTTATTTAATTCGAACAAAAAATCAGCTTTTTTAAAAAACACTGCACAATGCCTGATTAAAATCAATGGGCAGATGATAAAAAGAGTGTACACAACTAAATTTCTGGGGGTCCTCATTGATGATTCTCTTAGCTTTAAGTGTCATATTGACTATCGTGTAAATAAATTATCAAGGTATGTTGGCTTGTTTTATAAGATCAGACACTTTCTTCCTCTGTCTGCCCTTATGATGTTGTATAAAACTCTCTTTGAACCACATCTTATCTATTGTAATGTGATATGGTGTAACACCTTTACAAGTCATCTTAAAAAACTCGAAACCTTGCAAAAGAAAGCCATACGGGCTCTGTCTTGGTCGGAGATAAATTCTCCGACCCGCCCCCTTTTTTATCACTTTAAGATATTACGACTAGCTGAGCTAAATAAATATCATAATGCCTGTTTAATGTTTCAAATTGTAAATAGCCTGAACCCTAGATTGAGTAGTCTTGTTCCTATCTCCAGCCCACAGCATACATACAAAACGAGAACCAAACCACTTATAATTGGAAAATACCGTCGACATGTGCGCACCAGTATGAGTGTTGTTTGTAAGGGGCCGCAGATCTGGAACGGGATTGATGATGGTCTTAAGGTGGTGCCCACTATCTCCAACTTCAAAAGACAATTAAAACATAATTTCTTATTAACCTATATCTAATTCTAAAAAACTGATTTTCATGGATTACTGGGATGTATGTGTACGATTGTATGAGTGAGTTATGTTGTTATTACGTATGTTGTAGTACTCCTTGTGTGCACTTACTGTGTTCTCACTGTACCTTGTCTATATTTGCTTATTTGCTTATTCAAGAACCATGGGCCCCTATTTATAAGCTTTTTTAGCTTCTTTGGGAGACCCATTTCATGATACTTAACCTACTCTGTACCTTCAAACTGTACTATTGTAGTGTTTGAAGAGGTATTGTATTGTATTGTGAATAAACGAACAAACGAAACGAAAGAAACGAAAGCTAGCCTCCGAAGATGTTTAAGTTACTGAAGTAACTTGAGGCAAGTTGACTTGTTCATCAACAAGAACGCCAGGTGCTTTTTAGCTCACATCAACGAGTGAAAGCTTGTCCGAGTGATATACAATATAAGCAATATACTTACAAGTCCAACAGCATGTGAGGACGTGTTGGGGGAAGTGAGGTAGCCTATGCCGTAAATCAGTCGAATTTTGTAGTTCTTTTTGTGCTCGGGTTACTACCCGAACCATGAAGTTTAAAAGTACGATTAAAAACGCTACAGACCCCGTTAGGCTATGGCAGACGTGTCATTCAACCTATTGTAAGTCGATGTACCATCACAAGAGACTTGGAAATATATTATCAAGGTTGAAAAGTTACCTAGTGTTACTTTAACTCATTTTTTTCCATTTCACCGTGAAGTAAAATGCTTGTATTGACTGAATTCCACCTGACACCGGTTCCTCTCACGCATCCAGACCTGCCTGCCCTCATACAGACTCTCTTTTCCTCAGGCCAGGGTAATATGCGGTGGGAGATGTTTCATCCTGGATGAAATACATTTACCACCAGGGCAGAACTCTGACAATGTGTAATATTTTTATTTGATTAAAAAAGAGGATGTCATTTTAATAATTCATGTTAAATACTGAAAAAAATTATTGAAATAGTATATGCCATTTTGTTTAAAATATTTAATATTATTATTATTTAAATGTATTATTATTATTATATGTTCTATAATAACATGCCTATAATAAACCTGATGCTGACTGTACTTTATGAAATATGATTTCTGTGTGGCTTGTACAAACAGCATTTGTAAAAAAAAAAAAAAAAAAAAAAAAAAAAGTCCTTACAGTCATGTATATCAGACTGAACCTCTGGTCCCGTAATTATGTATTTATGTGTCATCTAAATCTGTGCTAAATATATATAGCATTTCATATTCATGCCATAGCCTAAAAGTATAAGATAATGGAAGGATATCATCCATACTGAAAAACATGTTCTTAGAGTGTGTTTAAATGAGATGATACTTTGAACCATGAATGATGCTCAAATATATTTTTATTTGCTCCAGTAGCAGACATGCTGACATCAGTTTACTCTAACAATTATTACCAGCTAATCAAGCACACGCAATATCACAATTTATGCATTTCACAGATTGTAGAATTTATTGGCCAATTCTAATGTTTACTGCAATTACTGTAATAAAGGAAAAAAATCCTCAGCTAAATAAAACTGTATATGTGTGAGGAAAGCAACTGTCAGGTATAAGCATTACAGGCGGTTACATTGATATGCACCTAGCTCACAATAATAAGATGGCAAGCCCGGGGCAATCGCCTCCATTCTGTCTCTCAGAGACTGAGGATTATCCCAGTAGTATCGGAATGCAAGGGCTTTAATTCCTGCATAGTTTTGTAACTGTCTAAGATTGCCTCTAATGTTTTTGTATCGATTATCTGATAGGCATCTTGACAAACAGGGTGAATTTACAGTGAAATAAACCACACATTGATTTGCAACATTCAAGATGTTCCCCAGATATTCCCTCAGGCGAAACTCTGAATGTTGGTCTGCATTTTTATCAACCTTTGCAGCAATGAGGTTATCCCTGTCATAAATCCCATTGTTCTGAATTGTTTCTCTCACTCGAGTAAGTAAGTTCTGATCTGGATAGTTAGAATCTTGACGGCATATGTTCTGCTCGACTCTGAACGCAACAGTGTATTGTCCCAAACCCAACCTGGAAATGAAAGCAGTGGGAATGTAATATTGTGTGTTAAAAATTTAAAATTACAAAGTAATGTATATATATATTAGTATGTAATTGTGTATTATTATAATAATAAATACATGTAAAGTTTAATGTTAAAACTATACATGATTATTTAATTATAAAAGACAAATACTTCTGACTTATAACTTATAACAACCTTTTTTGTTCTAAATCCACTACTTTTTAGTTTTTTCTTTATACATTTCTTGCAATTTCTTTATATATTTTTGGTTGTGTATATGTAATTTTCTTTTTTTCTTTTTTTTTTTAATTTGTAAATTCTACTAATATGTTCAATGAAAGACACTTACGAACGATGAACTCTCGTCACAATAGTCTGGAGGATTGTTGTGTTCACATTTTGACCGACTGCACAAGTGCTGAAGTGAAGCCAGCACAGCAGGAGGATCCTCAGTGGAGCAGAGAAAACCTGGAGCAAACACACACATACAAACACGTATACAAAAATATGCACAGTACACACAAAGTGCAAATTTAAAAAAGCATTCTGTTTGTTGTAGGAATGGAATTTTTTCTGAATATTTTGGGAAAAAATTATAAGTCTTCAAAAAAACTTGAGCAAATGTGGTGCTTTAGCTCTACTAACAATTATTAAGTGATAAAGAAGTATGAATAAGACTTACCATGTTATCTGTTGCTGAGATCAGAAGGTTCAGAGATGTTGTGTGAGTCTGCAGTGAAACAGGAGTGACGAGGAAGAGGAAAAATATGCTTTTTATTCTCGACCAGCCCTCTTCTTCAACACCACGAAAAGACCAATTAAAACAGTTCACACTTACATAACTCCTTTAATGATGTCACTGAGCGTCTGTGTGTGTCTCGCCATGTACGGTACGTTGGACTTCCTCAAAATGGTCAATAAGAAATAAAACAATTAATAATTCCTCCAAGAACTGTAAAACCTGTCATGGGTTTCTCCAATAAAGATATACAAGGAAATGGATTTAAGGCAGGAAATTGCATTGGGCCCAAAATAATGTGAATATAAATATGTATTTAATTTTTGTATTTAGCTTGGGTTCTTTTACAGTCTCAGTTCTAATAATCTCCTGTTTGACAGTCAGTGTCTTTGAACCGAAAGCAACGGGCCTGTTGTCTTTTACACTGATCTCTGTGATTCCTCTACAGTGTGAGGGTCGCTGCTGGATTGGCATTGTTTGTATATCGTGGACTTTAGCTGGTACGATGTCTTTGTCTGTGTACTAGTGGCCAAAGGAGAATCTGCTCTGCTGTTTGATGATACACTGTTAAACACCAGACATGTTTCCACAACTCTTTCCGTTAGGCTTATCAGATCCCAACACACGGAATAATGTTTTTCTTCAATGGTCACGAACACTCATGCAGATTATTCTACAGTTGTTCACCTCAAACTCACCTAAACCAACAAAGCATTTCATGTCTCAAAATAAGATCGGTCCAGCATAAAACTGGCTTCAAATCTCACTCAGAAAGCAAACATTGTCACTCATAACTCATTGTCCTAACAATAACAATGCTGACATTTTATTTTTCACATAAATCAGTATTTCATTCTAGAATAAGAATAGCATCTTTACATTTAACGGGCTGTACTACAGTTGTAACAAAAACTTTTTAGAAACGTTGCACATATTCATTTATTTGTGAAAAATAAAAAAATCGGAAATTCCAGGCCTGCAATAATAATCATACATATGCGACACTATTTATCAGCTTGATCTGTTTTGCCTTATTGTGAAAGCAGCAGATTTTATCAATATTGCAATGTGTCCATCTTACGGTCCATATGACACTGATCTCTGTACATGTGAATGATCTGGCAGTTTTTGCCAGTTGTTACAGTCGTGTGAAGCCATAGGATGAGATGCACCACAAGTATTTAGTCACATTCGGCTTCTGTGTCAGAAGATCAAATGTGTGGGAAAATTATTCTCTTTTTTGTCTTTCATTGAATGTGACATGAGTAGTATAGAAGAAGCAGCCGCTATATGCGGTGTTGAATGCTCATTTAGAAGAAAATACAGTTAAATAAACGTATAAATATTTATAAACACAATATAAAGATCTTTGAGAAACCACCACAATAAAATGGAGTGAACTACTGGAGATTACAGTATTTCTTGGATTGTTCAAACGTGAAATTAAAAAAGGAGGCTTTTCTCAAAACTTTAAACACAAACCCATAACTTCTCACCCATTTCCTTAAACTTCCTATTTTCAGGTCAAAATGAAGCTCTCCACTCAAAACAATGCAATCTTTCTGAAAAAGCAAACTTTGCCCTCAGACATCACACACAAGCCCTCGAAACACACACACACACACACACACACACACACACACACACACACACACACACACACACACACACACACACACACACACACACACACACACACACACACACACACACACACACACACACATTACAATATCTTGCACACTGGTTAGATAATTTCAAAACAACACTACAAAAACCAGTAATACGCAAGTTATGTTGCGTAACTTGTGGTTCTTCCTTTCAAAACACTTTTCACATGATGAACACAAGAAAAGATACGACAAATGTATGTACATTTTTATTCCTTAATGTACTGTACAGTACAATACATCAAAAACAACAACACAACTTCTTTATTTAAGAATGTTTCGATATTTGAACTGGAAATACTAAGTAAATACTAAGTAAGAAAAGCATTTTTGCAGTGTGTGGTGCGTCTCATCCTATAGGTTCCCACGACTGTAACTGTAAATCTGCCAGATCGTTCACATGTACAGAGATCAGTGTCCGATGTAAGTTGTGCTGCAACACATTGCAATATTGGTCACAAGGCTAAACAGATCAAGCTTCTCATTTCATTTCACAGTGATCTTATTTACAGTTTTTTCTGAATGCTTAAGCGCTAATCGTGATTCTTGTAGCACAATTTCTAAAACTATTACAGTTTTTTTCGATTGCTAAACGACAGTGAGCACAACTGGAGCTACATGTGCAAAACTCTAACTACAGTCTGCACTACCAACAGTCATATGAGCTAAACAGTTCACATCACCTGCAGACCTCATTCCAAGCAACACAACTCTTAACACATGGCTCAAAACAGGCTCAGTGCAGCCAAACACTATGCACAACCCTCACTGAGATAACACACACTGTCACTCAGAACACACTGAGAGGAAAAACACTAGCATCAAACACCAATACAGAAAATACAAACTTTTCATCTTTACAGTTTGAACAATTTCAGTGACTTCATACAAAGTAATATTGAAAAGAGTGACATTCTTTCACATGATTTATGTACATTTTTAGAACATAACAATTCTTTAAGGTAAATGAAAATTAGCAGTTTGCTTCAATCCACCTTATTCCTACGCCCCATGACGCTTTGCGCGAATTATGGGTGTAACCGTTAAGCTGTAAACAATCAGTGAAAGGCTCGCTTTATGAACGCAATTATAACGTTTTTCTTTTTTTTATGTTTTTTTTCTGTACGCTGGGTACAATGAGATGGTATTATTCTACTCACCCTTCAACCATCGAACATTACAGTTTTTTACAGTCGCTAGGACCCATTTTTCAATACTTAAGTCACTTTTTCAAAACTCTTCACACAGTTCCCTTATCGAAAAGGGAACTTCGAGATGCGTCGAAAACGCTACGGGAACGCCTTCTGCGTGATTGCGTCTGAAGCATCTATGCCAACTAGTCCAATGGAAAAAGGGAATGAGCGTCACGGGCGGGTGACGTCATGACCAGGAAAGGATAAGAGCACTTCCGCTGCTCGCCGGCATTTAGCTTCTGTGCCTCAGCAAGCGATCTGTGTCTAAACTGTCCCTGTCTATTTATTGTTGTCTGTTACAATATTGTTGGTATCGATGGCGAAACAAATCTACAAACAGTGTGCTCCTCCCTGCCCGCGTTATTTAACGGGTGGGGACACACACGAGCTTTGTGTGATTTGTTTGGGATTTGAGCATGCAGCCTCAGCCTTCGAGGGGGCTGAGTGCCAGCACTGTGAGAAGCTACCGCTTCGCATGCTCAGATCCCGCCTGTCACTCTTTGACAAACAGAGTGGACAGGCTCGCGATCCTCAGGCATCAGGACCCGCGTCTGCCGAGGCAATGCGGAGAATGCATTCCTGGGGATCGCAATTGGATCTCTCGGAGGGGATCGAGACGGGTCCGAGGACCCTTTCTCCTTCCTTACCCGGGAGATCCAGCTCTCCTCCCCCAGTGTCGGAAGCACGCTTTGCGGTTTCTTCCGCCCGGGGAGAGAGCCCCTTACTGCAATGCTCATTTTCTGAGGAAGTTGACGTTGTGAGTATGGACAGTGATAATGCACACACGGGGGAAAGGGAATTACAATTTATTTCCCCGGCGTATGATGAGCTGGTGGATGTCATGTCACGAGCTGTAGAAAGATTAAATGTTGACTGGCCATCTGAAACTAGAAACACTCGCCCCAAAAGCAAATTAGACGAGCGTTTTCTTTCTTCAGCCACATTATCTCCACCGCGAGGGCTTCCTTTTTTTCCTGATTTGCATGATGAGTTGTCTAAATCATGGAGAAGACCGTTTTCATCTCGTGTTTTTAACCCTCAATCCAATATATATTCTAAGATAAGAGGGTCTAAGGATTACGGTTATGGTTCGATGCCCCAGGTTGAACAAAATTTAGCGAGTTATCTCGCGCCTGGTCCCGCATCTTCCATTAAAGCCCCAGTTTTGCCCACTAGACCATTAAGAAATACATCTAATTTAGTGGGCAAAGCTTATTCGGCAGCAGGTCAAGCCGGAGCGTGCCTGCACACTATGGCACTGCTTCAGGCTTATCAGGCTGATCTGCTGGGGGACCTGGATAATAGTGAGGGAATTAGTCATGACGATGTTCGAGAACTTCGTAGGGCTACCGATCTCTCTCTCAGGGCTACTAAAGAGACCGCCAGAGCAATTGGGCGGTCTATGGCAGCTTTGGTAGCCACTGAGAGACATTTATGGCTCAATCTATCTGATATTAAAGAGAAAGATCGTACTTTTTTGTTAGATGCTCCGCTTGAACCTTCTGGTCTCTTTGGTGACGCAGTTCACGCTGTAGTAGAAAGATTCCAGGATGCTAAAAAACAGTCGGATGCTTTTAAAAAGTTAATCCCTCGCCGTGTCCAGCCCCCTGGGGCTGCTGGGCGTGAGCAGCCCCAGCCATCTAGCTCATCATATCGCGTGCAACAGAAAGAGAGTGTTGCGTCTCGTGCTCCTCCACGAAGATACTGGAGACAGACGCAACCCTCTCAACCGAAGTCGCCTAAGCCTAAGCCGGATCTGAGGACCGTTCTTCAGGCGAAGAAAGCTTCGGTTCAAAAAAAAAAAAAGGTCCTGATGCTTAGGCATCAGGCCTGTGAGGACAGCCCCGACCGGAGTGGAGCGGTGTTCACCTCATTATACGGTGCCCGTTCCACTTCGGGGTCCTCACGAGACCCTCCTGCCAACCCTGCCACCTCTGGTGCTTCAGGGCGCAGTGGTCTCCAGCGAGTCGCTGGTGCTATGCTGCGGCACAGCATCGGTTTCGCGCCCTCTGAGGGGGGTTTTAGAGCAGTCAGGTCAGGTAGTTCCTGCCGGTATGTTTCAGGCTCCAGATTTGGCTCTCTCAGTAACACCAGAGACCAGCCTCGAGAGGCTGGTTCCCTTAGTAAATTTTCTGGCAGCGTGGAAGCTTCTGCCGAATATTTCTCATTGGGTCCTGCAGATTGTAGAGAAAGGATACAGAATCCAGTTTGGCTCTCGTCCTCCTCGTTACAGCGGGGTGCTACCCACAGTGGTGCATCCCGAGCAGGCTCTGGTAATGGAGCAAGAAGTAAGGGCCCTGTTAGCAAAAGAAGCTATAGAACAGGTGTACTCACCCGACTGAGAGTCGGGTTTTTACAGCCGTTATTTCATTGTTCCAAAAAAGGATGGAGGGTTGCGTCCCATTTTAGATCTTCGCCTGTTGAATCGGTGAGTTCAGAAACTCAAGTTCAAGATGCTGACCCTCAAGCAGATCGTGACCCAAATCAGATCCGAGGACTGGTTTGTCACGATAGATCTAAAGGATGCATACTTCCATATCTCCATCCTCCCTCAGCACAGGAAGTTCCTAAGGTTTTCTTTCAGGGGCAAAGAATACCAGTATCGGGTTCTTCCTTTCGGCCTAGCTTTGTCACCCCGCACGTTCACGAAATGCATGGATGCAGCTAGTGTTGCTTTCGTCAACGAAAATTATGACGAAATATCGTCGTCAACGAACCTTTTTCACGTGACGAAAACGAGACGAGACGCAACGTAAATGCTGGTCATGTGACGATGACTATAATTAAATGTATAATGTAATATCGTTGACGAATAAAAACGAGACTAAATGTGGTTTACAAAATAAAAACTATGCTAAAATGTCTCTTCATTTTCGTTGACCAAAATGAGACGAGACGAAAGGTTATTTAACGTTATTTCGTCTCGTTTACTTGCGTTATTACCGGTATGCAGCATTTCTGTTTCCTGTGTTTCACTTCAGGCCAGGGGCTGCATCAGATCGCACTGCGCAGACGCAGGCGACATCACATCCTCAAGCCCCATTCGCGGCATTATTTAGAAGATGCAGCTGCGTGAGTTACGGTTGTTTCACACATACTCCGTGTGTAGTGCGTATGAGGTGCGGTGTGTATGCAGGAGCAGGTCGTGCTATTGTGTTTTCACATGTGCTGCGTTTGCAGTGCGCAGCTGATCTACGGCTGTAATACCACAATCACAACATTTATTCTCTATTTTTTATTTCAAATCAATATTTCTAGCCTACATTCATTATGTCGCGTTGTTGAGTATACTGTGTAGATCTCTGCTCTGCTGTTATGCACGCACCGCTCCCGCGTGCGGTGTGAGCGCTCTAACCTAACATGGGTGCGGGAAAAAATACACACCGCAAACAGAGTAGGCTATGTGTGAAACGGGCGTTAGCATAAACGACAACAAACGCAGTTAAGTCCGACACAGAGAAAGGGATTCGTCTTTGGGAGAAAAAGAAGAAATGACATTTGGAAAAACTTTAATTTCATCGTGTGTAGGCAACATGTTTGGTTGGTAAAATAAATATGTTCTAAATTCATATCAGAGTGTCTTCTGTGTCTGGAATAGCATTCTTGAGTCTATAAGGTAACAATAATATAATAAGATAGACTAACAATAATAAGATACGATTTTTTGAAATGGGTTTGGCTAAAAGAAAATATTGGTTTCGTCTACTACTAGGTATACATATTGACTGGGTTAAATAGAATTGCATTACTAAAAAGAGACTAAAATACAATTTTCATTGACTAAAACTAGACTATGTCTTTCGTCGACTAAAACTAGACTAAAATGTCATCAGTTTTCGTCGACTAAAACTAGACTAAAATGTCATCAGTTTTCGTCGACTAAAACTAGACTAGACTAAAAAGAGTATGAACGTGACTAAAACTAATAAAAACTAAAATGACAGCTTGACACAAAGACTAGACTAAAACTAAAATTAAAACAGGCCGCCAAAAACAACACTAGATGCAGCTTTAGCCCCTCTCAGGCTTCAGGGCATACGCATTCTGAACTACATCGACGACTGGCTGATTCTAGTGGAATCAGAGCAGTTGGCGGTTCGGCACCGAGGTGTCGTTCTCGCCCATATGCAGATGTTGGGGTTGAGGCTCAATGCCAAGAAGAGTGTTCTTTCTCCAGTACAGAGAACCACTTTCCTTGGTGTGGTATGGGATTCAGTGACGATGAGGGCCAGCCTATCGCCCGTTCGTGTAGCTGTTATCCTGGCAGCCACCAAAGAGCTAAAGCTAGGTCAGTCACGCACTGTAAAACAGTTCGAGAAACTGTTGGGTCTACTGGCAGCAGCGTCCAACGTGATACCTTTTGGCCTGCTGTACATGAGGCCTTTACAGTGGTGGCTCAGGACCAGAGGGTTCTCCCCGAGGGGAAACCCTTTCCGTATGATCAAGGTTACGCGGCGATGCCTTCGTGCCTTAGAGATATGGAGGAAACACTGGTTCTTAACCCAGGGCCCGGTGTTGGGAGCTCTTTGCCATCGAGCTACTATCTCGACAGATGCTTCCCTCACCGGCTGGGGAGCGGTAATGGAAGGCCGCTCGGTTCAGGGTCTGTGGAAAGGCCATCATCTTTCGTGGCACATCAATTGCCTGGAGATGATGGCCGTCTTCAATGCGTTGAGACATTTCCTTCCGGACCTAAGAGGCCATCATGTGCTCGTTCGAACAGACAACACATCTGTGGTCTCTTATCTGAACCGCCAGGGGGGTCTGAGGTCGCGTCCGCTTTGCAAACTGGCGCACCAGATCCTCCTGTGGTCTCTGGGGAAGGCACTCTCCCTGAGGGCAGTGTATATTCCTGGGGACCAGAATATAGGAGCAGACATCCTGTCGAGGCAGGAGCTGAGGCCAGGGGACTGGAGACTCCACCCCGAGGCGGTGGAGAAAATCTGGGAGGCATATGGCAGAGCAGAGGTGGACCTGTTCGCGTCTCACAATACGACGCACTGTCCCCTCTGGTATTCACTTACTCACCCAGCCCCCCTGGGGCTGGATGCCATGGTGCAGACGTGGCCGAGGCTACGTCTGTACGCCTTTCCCCCTGTTGCTCTGCTCCCAGGAGTTCTGGAGCGGGTCCGTCAGTGTGGGATAAGCCTACTGCTAGTAGCACCACGCTGGCCAAGTCGGATCTGGTTTGCGGACCTGATCCTTCTGCTAGACGGGCCTCCATTGGAGATCCCGATCAGGAGAGACCTTCTGTCTCAGGCCGGGGGCACAATATTTCACCCTCGTCCAGAGATTTGGAATCTGTGGGTTTGGCCTCTGAGGGGGCCCAACTCATAGAAAGTGGTCTTTCAGCTGAGGCTGCTGAGACCATCCTAAGCTCCAGAGCTCCGGCTACTAGGAAACTATATGTGCTTAAATGGAGAGTTTTCTCTTTATGGTGTCACCGACGTCATTTGAATCCAGTTAACTGTTCTGTGAACACAGTACTCGAGTTCCTGCAAGAGCGCTTTGTGCCAGGTTTATGCCCTTCCACGCTAAAAGTTTACGTGGCAGCCATTGCGGCTTATCACACCCTGGTGGGGGGTACATCCTTGGGTCGAGACCCCCTGATTACACGTTTCCTTCGTGGCACTTTGAGGCTAAGGCCTGCAACTCGCACTAGGGTGCCAGCCTGGGATTTGACTATAGTTCTAGAAGGCCTGTCTAGGGCCCCATTCGAGCCCTTAGATTCGGTCTCAGAGAAGTTCCTTACTCTTAAGACTATCTTTCTGCTAGCTATTTCGTCCCTCAAGAGAGTTGGTGACCTTCAGGCTCTTTCGGTCTCCCCCACCTGCCTTGAATTTGCACCGGGGATGGTCAAGGCGTTCCTATATCCAAAACAGGGATACGTCCCTAAGGTGCCGACCTTGACTCCGAGGCCTATTGTGCTGCAGGCTTTCTGTCCTCCTCCTTTTGCAACTGCGGACCAGGAAAGACTGCACCTGTTGTGTCCAGTGCGAGCATTGGACACATATGTACATCGGACATCCTCAATCAGGAAGTCCGATCAACTATTTATTTGCTTTGGATCACCTAAAAAAGGTCTTCCTGCTTCAAAACAGACAGTCAGTAAGTGGATAGTCGAGGCTATTTCACTTGCTTATGAGTACTCGGGCCAGCCTTGTCCTTTGGTGGTCCGAGCTCATTCGACCAGGAGTATGGCGGCTTCTAAAGCCTTGCTGCATGGGGTTTCTCTCCAAGATGTTTGTGATGCGGCAGGCTGGTCCTCTCCGCTCACATTCGTGAGGTTTTACAGCATAGACCTGGATGCTGCCCCAGGTTCTCAGGTGCTTAGAGCTTAGCTGAACAGTCTGACACTCAGGTACTTGAGTTATGGCGCATTGGGTATTCTCGTTCCCGTAGCGTTTTCGACGCATCTCGAAGTTCCCTTTTCGATAAGGGAACGTCTCAGGTTACTATTGTAACCATAGTTCCCTGAGAACAGGGAACGAGACGATGCGTCCCTCTGCCATACTTCTGGCGTCCCTGCGATCGGCTTGCTTCGGCACTGTCGAAGCTAAATGCCGGCGAGCAGCGGAAGTGCTCTTATCCTTTCCTGGTCATGACGTCACCCGCCCGTGACGCTCATTCCCTTTTTCCATTGGACTAGTTGGCATAGATGCTTCAGACGCAATCACGCAGAAGGCGTTCCCGTAGCGTTTTCGACGCATCGTCTCGTTCCCTGTTCTCAGGGAACTATGGTTACAATAGTAACCTGAGACGTTCTCCTAACCAACTTTCAGCTCGGCACAGCAGTTCATTTCACATTCAAAATGCACTAAAACTACCAAATCACTTCATACATATCTCAAATCAACACATTTTCCCATAACACTAGCAAAGGTTGTCAGCTAACAAACACACTTTGTCACCCACAAAACAATAACATAAAAAACACTAACAACAGGTAACTTTATACAATGTTTTCCTATGTAAATGCTTAATTTCTTTTTTTTCTTTTTTTTTAATAATATTTTTATTAAAGGAAGAACAGAATGATGTATCATATACAGAAAAGTTAACAATGTTCCTTGTTTTTACATTTTCTCCCTTTCCCCACAACCCACCCACTGAACAAAAAAAAAATAGATGTAAATGCTTTCTTTCTTCTACCTCTCTACTGTTTAGAATTCACTGCAATATATGTTACTAGAATGAATCAGACATCATGCAGTTATTATATTTTATGTTTTTGGAGTAATTCCAAAGTATAACAATTTGTATACACACCATCCACCGATACAGATACAATAGGTATCAGCTGTGGTTGTTCCAATTGTTTTTATACTGTAATGAAGTGACATTGGATAAATGCATTGTTATGACTGTCGTGTGTGGGGGGGAGGGATTTGTGGGAAGAGTGGGTTGAGTTACGTGAGTGTTTGCACCTGACCGCTGATGAGCGTGAAGGAGCTGGAGCTTTGGGACAGTGATTATGGTGAGTTTCAAAGAGAGGACAAGGAATAAAAAGACGAGCACAGTGACGGGGAGAGCGTCTGAGAGGCTGTGTGTTGTTGCTAACGCCGAGCTGCACTCAAGGTTGGGGGGCGGGTGCCGTTCGCATGCTAATTAGGGCTGCCGGCGGCAAAGATAGTTTAGCGGGATAACCATAGATAAGGCCGGGCATAGGAGTGCGTGTGCGGCGCGGTTTCTCAGCAAGGGGTGCTCCGTTTCCGTAATAGTTCGGAGGCCTCACGAGCGCTGGATTGGTGTTTGCTTTCTCCCTTTGCCAACCAGCGCCAAAGCCTAGACCCTGGGGGAGGGTCTCGTATCCTGGGAGAGTTAAGTGTTTAACTTTTTATTGTGTGTGTGTGTGTGTGCGCGCGTCCGTGTGTGTGGGTGTGTGTGTGTGTGATATTAAGTCTGGCAGTGTCCATTTCATTACGGGGTGGGAGGGTTACGATGCACTAAATTCTTATGTAGTAGTCTGAGGCCTTCTTGGGTATGAAATTTGCATGCATTGTGAACGTGTGCAGTGTCCTATGGGGTTGATTTGTGTGCTATAGCTTTTACCTATTTATTGTGTGTGTGTGTTAGTTCTGGTATAGCTTATTTATTGCGGTGCTCTGTGTAGCATGCTCCATTATGGTGCTGTTCGCCTAGACTGATTAACATTTGTGTTTGGGAATTCAAGAGCCTGACCCAGTCTGACATATTTTGGTAACTGCATGAATTACATTAAATAAAGATGACGGTTTCTACTTCTGTGGTACTGTTTGCTTTGTAGAATAGATCCCTCTAGCCGTAACAAGCTGACCTCACCTTCTAGGTTTATTACACTGGTGGCAGCGGTGGGATTTGATTAATTTTTGTGAACCCTATAAAACCTAGACACTGTTGCAAAAATGTTACAGGGGCAGGATAATGTTGGGCCCGAAGAGGTGGACCGCTCAAGGGAGGTGGGACCCTTAAGAGCTACTGCACGGCCTGTGTTTATGCCTGAGACGTTTACCGGTGTAGGCCGGGAGTGGTCAGATTGGTCAGAGCAATTTGATCTGGCTGCTGATGTAAATAATTGGGATGAACCCTTAAAACTTAAATTCATGTCTCTCCTACTCTCTGGCCGTGCGAGAGATATTTATAGTGGTTTGTCCGGTGATGCGAAAGGAAACTATGCGCTGCTAAAAGCTGCTATGGCTAGATGTTTCGAGCCCTGTGACAGTATCGACTGGAGTAGGGCTACATTTACAGCCCGCCGTCGTATGCCTAATGAGACTGCAAGGGAATTCGGAAATGCCTTACGGCGTCTCGCCACTAAAGCTTACCCCACAGCTGATAACTGCACTTGCGATATGTTGGCAAGAGATCAGTTTCTTACACATTTTGCAACTGGTGACTTCCGTATCAGCCTGCGTAGAGCAAAACCTAATACCCTAGAAGATGCAATTAATCTTGCTTCTGAATTAGAGCTTCTTAGGAATATGGAGCAAACCTATTTGATGCCTGATGCAAAAGTAAGGGGAGTTGTGGAGAATAAATCTAAAAGTGATGAACAAATGCAAATGATGGTAGGAATGGTGGAGGAATTAAGACAGGAAGTAAAATCTCTTCGTACAACAGTGAGTAACATTCAACAGTCTATGGCAAACCCTACTCCCACTCAATTTTCCAGGGAACCTGCTCGAGAAGCCAGGAACAGTGGTTCACAAGGGTCTGTAGATCGAGCCAAAGGAGCGTGGGGTGGTTGTTGGGAGTGTGGGTGTACAAGACATATAAAACGAGATTGCCCATATTTGCAGGGAAACTACAGGGGGCAGGCACTGTAGGCCCGTTGCCTGCCCCCCGGCGAGTTGGTACATACGCGGCCTTTGCAAGCAACCAGGGTGGCTCTGGATATATTGGAGCCAAAATAGGTGCGTCAGACTCCCTCCTTTTGATAGATAGTGGGGCAACATTATCAATCATACCAAAACAACTTTGGCTTGAAATCACTAAGGGGGAAACCGAACTGTCTGGACATCATGGTGAGGTATCTGCAGCTAATGGAGGGTTGATGGGGATTTTGGGAAAATGGCAGACAGTCTGCCAGTTTGATTCATTGGCATTAATTGTGGAGTTTTTGGTAGCTGATGTGCCTTCTCAGGATATTCTTTTGGGTTTTGACTTTTTGAGTAAATATGGGGTTGTTGTGGATTTTGGTAAAAAGGAGTGTCGAATAATGGGTAAAATGTTTCCCCTGATTGCTCCGGCAGATATTGATAAACCCCAGACTGTGATCGTCTTGGAAGACACTGTAATTCCCCCACGTAGTGAAGCAATCATTGCTGGAAAGGTGGATAATTCCTTTGTGGCCTGTTGTGAGGGTATGTTGGAACCATCAGATACATTATCAAACCAATGTGATGTTATGATCGCTCGGGTGGTCTGTAGAGTAGAGAGGGGTAGGCTGCCAGTACGAGTGATTAACCCTCTGAGGTCTGAGCTGTTTTGAGGCTCTTGAGGTGTTTTGATATGCCCTGACATTTGTGCTCATTTCAGCTACTTAAAACATACCATTTGCCAACATATAAATTTGCTGTATTCAGCACAAACTCTGCTACAATAATATGTGAGCAAAATGGATGTACATGTTTGCATTTTATAGAAAAAAAAATAATATGCGTGGTTAGTACGTTTTGGGAAAAAAAATGTCACCGCAATAAGGCCATTTAACACATACTGAATAGTTGTCCACAATACTTTTGAGTTACTATTCTTGTAGGCTAGAATTTTTACTTCAAAATGAAGTGAAAATCATTCTGACCACTCTTTCAGAAACATCAATATAACGTATTTATATTTCTTACATCAGTTTTTGGGTCAGCAGTGCTGTATGCGTGGGAGTGTTAATGCCCATGAATATTAATGTGATTTACACCTGGGAAGACTAAAGACACTCCCCTAATGACTAATGGCCCATCAAGGTGCTGTGAGGCAACCTGAACAAAGAATGAGAGGAGATTCAAAGGTTTTTCAATCTGTTTTATTGTAATTCCTCTATGTGGAGAAACTAAATGTTCTAAATTTGCTCTAAGTAAATCAAATGTGAGTAAAATAAATAAATAATCAGTCAGCTATAAACAAAGCAATTGTGAGCAATAAATAAACAAAGTAAAGGCAGGTATCTCACAGTAAATGCGTATGCTTCGTTGATGCGGGCTCTAAGCAAATCAAATGTGAGCAAAATAAACAAAAGTAAAGGCAGCTCCTTGTTGCTCGTCTGAATGTTTGTCTTGGCCCTCTTTGCCACATTCCTATAAAAATAATAATATTAATAAAGGTTAATAAAAGGTTGATCAAAGTACTATCAGTCAGGGGTATCAGGGCAATCAGCATGTTGATAAAACAAAAAAATATAAAAGCTATTTTATATTAACATTACCAATCAATAATTGTAATATTGTAATATTGAACTTTTACATTATGACGATGTAAACACAATTAGGGTACATTTCATCTGTAAAATGTCTATGCACTTACTCAGTATTATTCTCGATCGCACTGAGAACTGAATGACACCTGCGTGCTCCTCTGCGAGGTGCTGGAGAAGGAGAACGTGATGCACTTTCCTAAAAAACAAAACAAAATAACTGTTAGCATACATTATGTATACAACAGAGTATCTGTTGATGGCCCATATAGAATGGATGCTGATAACACAATCAAAGAAACTGTATTATTATTACCATCAATCAATCACTAATTACCATGGATTACAAAAAGACATTTGTAATTTCACACAAGAATATGAACTTTTACATTATGACGATGTAAACATAATAGGCTACATTTCATCTGTAAAATATTATGTCTCACTTACTCAGTATTATTCTCGATCGCACTGAGAACTGAACGACACCTGTGTGCTCCTCTGCGAGGTGCTGGTGAAGGAGAACGTGATGCAGCCGCACTTTCCTAAAGAACAAAACAAAAATAACTGTTAGCATACATTATGTATGTATACAACATAGTATCTGTTAATGGCCGATATAGAACGCACGCATTCATGATTCACTCAATGAACGGATCGATCGCGAACGACACATCACTACATTTCAAACATTTACACTGTATTCACAAACAGTGCATAAGCCAGTAAGCATGATAATAAGTGTTAGGCTAACCAAAACTGAACATTTGCGAGTATGGCCCTTATAGACAGCACGCATTTAGGGATAGGCTACACAATAACCGGATTGTTCGCAAACGAACGACACTAACTTACAATTCAAACACACCTGTATTCACAAACAAGTAGGCCTATTTACGCATGATAAAGTGTCATAGGCTAACCAAAACTGAACATTTATATACTAACATATTGTATTTAGACAGTAGCCTATCACGTATTTTACCGGAGTCTGAAATATATTTCTATCACAAAAAATGCATTACACATAGGCAAAGGCAGTAGGCTATTTTAGCATGATAAGTAGTCATGGGCTAAACAAAACTGAACATTTATATGTAAAAAAATATATTGTATTTAGACAGTATCACATATTTTACCGGAGGCTGACATATATTTCACTAAATCATAACCAAGCAGTTCGAAAACAAAATGCATAAGCATAAGGCAGTAGGCTATTTAACATGATAATCAGTGTCATAAACTGAGTGAAATATATGTAGGCTAATATAGCCTACAAATATGTTTAGAGAATATCACATTTAAAAACACGAGCGTACACGAATAGGAATATTGTGAGGCAAACTTTCATGTGTCAAAAGCTAACCAAAACTAGGCAAAATACAGTCTGAAAATTCATTTGAGCTCTATATGATCAGAAAAGGAATTACATAACAAACAACTTACTCCGAACGTATCCTCGGCGGGGTTGGTCGTCCGAGTTGCAATCTTTCTCTGGTAAAAGAAGTTCTCCGCTGTCCAGTGTCCAGAATCATCTGAAGGGCCTATGTGCTGCCATCCTCAAAACGCGATGAACTATCAGTGAATCTGAAGAAACTTTGTGTTGTTATGGGCGGCATTGTTCGCGGGGCGTGCCGCGTGTGCGATGCATAGATCACCTATTACCATGTGAAAAGCGCTGGGGGCGTGTCTGCGTCAGCTGATTACTGATAATGAGGGGAGAACGAAAAAACTGTAACTCTCCTTGGTTTCAAACGGATTACATAAACTGGAAATATAATTTTTTTTAGTAACTTACTTCATTTAAAAGAAGAGAATCTCAGCTTCATAAAGAGACATCTCTCGTATCTCTGTGACAAGTATTGACAGAGTTACAGTTATTTTTTCGAACGCGTTTCTAAATGGACTTCACTGACAGAGAGAAGGGAAAACGCGCATCATGTTTATTTTTCTTTATTTGACGAAAAGCACAACACTATGTTTTTATTGTGAATACCCACAAAAAAAATAGAAACTAAACAGGATCTAATGATGTACAACACTTAAATGTAAGATAAAAATCAACAGAGTAATTTGATCCTCTTTTGCACTGATAAGGAAAAAATCGAGCTCATCACGCCCGCGTGACGGCCGACCTCAGAGGGTTAATGTAACTAAAGATGCCCTTACATTAAAGGGGGGTATGAGGCTGGGAACTTTACATACTGACATTGAGGTGGGCTGTAGGGTGGAACATTTGGGCATGGGCGAGGATGAGGATGGCCCAAATGAGCCTTGGTCTGTTGACAAGCTTATTGCTCATTTTGGGTTGCATCAGAAGAATTTTACTCCTTCTGACGTAACAGATATTCGTGAGCTGTTACGAAGAAATATGTCTGTGTTTAGTGAGGGGGAGGGGGATTTGGGGAGAACACAGCTGAAACTGCACCAAATTGACACAGGGGATGCGAAGCCTGTGAAGTTGCCACCCCGTCGTGTTCCCCTCCATTTACAACATGAGGTGTCTGACCATGTAAAGCAAATGTTGGCAAATAACATAATTCAGCCTTCCCATAGTCCATGGGCAGCTCCAGTAGTTTTGGTACGCAAGCGTGACGGTGGCCTCCGTTTTTGTGTGGATTATCGCAAGTTAAACGATGTAACCCGGAAGGACGCGTATCCGTTGCCACGGATTGATGATGCCCTAGATAGTCTAAATAACGCTTGTTGGTTCTCCACTCTCGATTTAGCCAGTGGTTACTGGCAGGTGGAGTTGGATCCTAGGGATAAATACAAGACTGCTTTTATCACTCGGCAAGGTCTGTTTGAATTTAATGTCCTTAGTTTTGGTCTTTGCAATAGTCCAAGTACATTTCAGCGACTGATGGATCTGGTGCTGGCAGATCTTCAGTGGACTACCTGTCTGGTGTACTTGGACGATATCATTATATTTGGACGGACATTTCAGGAGCATTTTGGCCCGCCTGGACGAAGTTTTAATAAAACTACGTCAGGCTAACCTTAAAGTCAAGCTCACTAAGTGTAACTTGTTTGCCACTCAGGTGCAGTATTTGGGACATATTATTTCCTCGAAGGGGGTGAAAGCAGATCCCGCAAAAGTGGAGGCTGTGCGTCAGTGGCCGGTGCCCAAAAATCAGACAGAGGTCAGGAGCTTTGTGGGTTTAGCCTCATACTATCGGAGGTTTGTGAAGGGGTTTGCTGAGATTGCTCGCCCCCTGCACCAACTCACTGAGAAAGGCAGGCGTTTTAAATGGACAGAGGCATGCCAAACAGCCTTTGAACAGCTCAAACTGAGTTTAATGTCAGCACCTGTTCTGATATATCCTGATCCTTCCAAAACATTCATTCTAGATACAGATGCTAGCGATGCGGGTATTGGGGCGGTGTTGTCACAAGAAGAGGGGGGGTGTGAACATGTAATAGCATATGCCAGCAGAGCCCTTACTAAGCAGGAAAGAAAATATGCCACAACCAAGAAGGAGTTGTTAAGTATGGTCACGTTCATTAGACATTTTAAACATTACCTGTTGGGTAAGGAATTTGTCCTACGAACAGATCATAATTCTTTGAGGTGGCTGCATAATTTCCAGGGTTTAGAGGGACAGTTAGCCAGATGGGTGGAGCAGTTGGCAAGCTTTCAATATAAAATTGTTCACCGCCCTGGACGAGGGCATGCTAATGCTGATGCCCTTTCTAGGCTGCCGGCTTACCTCTCAACTCCATGTCCCCCGGAGCCAGTCCCACAGACACGAGGGGTGCCTGTAATAGCTGCAGTACAAAATGTGCCTACCAATGTAACCCCAGGATGGGAAGGGGATGAGTTGGCTCGGGCGCAGCGGGAAGATGCCGAGTTACAAAAGATCATTGCTCTAAAAAAAGAGGGAGGGACTTGTTTGCAACCACCGGACGATTTACAAAAGTATGCATCGGTATGGGCCCAGTTACAAATGCAGGGCTCCCGTTTGGTGAGGATTCCCCCATCGAATTCGGATGCCGCAAACCAGGTCCAGGTGGTTATTCCCACTGTAATGGTGGCAGAAATCCTAAGACAGTTGCATAATGAGGTTACGGGTGGACACTTGGGAATACAGAAACTACAAGCAAAAGTGAAAGACCGCTTCTATTGGCTGGGCTGGTTTGGGGATGTGAAGCGATGGTGTAGCGAATGTGTGGATTGTGGGTCTAGAAAAGCTGTGGGGAAACAGTGGCGGGCCCCACTTCAATCGGTGGTAGCATTAAGGCCATATGAGAGAGTGGTGTTGGACATTTTGGGACCTCTCCCCGAAACCCCCAAAGAAAACAAATATATTGTCGTTATTGGGGATTACTTTTCCAAATGGACAGAGGCGTTCCCTCTTCCTAATCAGGAAGCTGAGACGGTGGCCAAGTTGTTGGTTGAACAGTGGGTGTGCCGCTTCGGAGCCCCCAGGATAATCCATACTGATCAGGGCCGAAATTTTGAATCTAGGTTATTTAAAGAAGTGTGCCAGTTGCTGAACATTCATAAGACTAGGACATCACCTTATCATCCTCAATCTGATGGAATGGTTGAACGGTTTAACAGGACATTGGACATTGGTTTAACAGGACATTAACAGGACATTGAGACCTCCATGTTGTCTCTGTTTGTAGATGATAACCAAGCTAATTGGGACATCCTGTTGCCTTATGTGATGATGGCCTATAGAAGCAGCGTTCACTCCAGTACTGGGTTTACACCCTACAAAGTGGTTTTTGGGAAAGAGATAGTCCTTCCTGTGGATGTTATGCTTAACCTGGGTGGGGGGGAAAGATTCTCTTCCGCTTCAGAGTATGTGTCTAGATTGTGGGAGACACTGTCTACAGTGATAGAGGCGGTAAAGGGCCATCAGCTAAGAGCCGCTGTGAAGCAGAAGGGAGAATATGACTTCAGAGCACATTTCCAATACTATTCTGAGGGAGAATTTGTGTGGGTTCAGGGGCAAGTTAGAAAAAGGGGGCTTTGCCCAAAATTACAACGAAGGTTTAAGGGGCCTTATAAAGTCACAGAGAGGATAACCGAAGTTCTATATAGACTCATGCCAGTTGAGGGGGGGACAGAAATAGTGGTGCACTTCAACCGACTTAAACCATGTCTTTCTTCTGTAACAGAGGTTATCAACCAAGAGGGTGCAGAGAGCCCACGGATAGCTGGCATCCCACCTAAGGAGACCTGGCTGCAGACTTCAGCTTCTACAGCGGGTCGAGAGAGCGAGGTGGTAGTGCCAGGGGCCAGATCCGAGGTGCCCCCAGTCACACCTACAGGGGGAGCAAGCAAGGTGCCAGGAAGCTGTGCTGCCGTAGTGGGATCACAAGGGCAAAGAGATCGGCTGGCTCCGGCCACACAGAACCAAGGTGGTCAAGAATCTTCACGCACTTTTTGTTGTGTATACAAATTGTTGTACTTTGGAATTACTCCAAAAACATAAAATATAATAACTGCATGATGTCTGATTCATTCTAGTAACATATATTGCAGTGAATTCTAAACAGTAGAGAGGTAGAAGAAAGAAAGCATTTAGGAAAACATTGTATAAAGTTACCTGTTGTTAGTGTTTTTTATGTTATTGTTTTGTGGGTGACAAAGTGTGTTTGTTAGCTGTCAACCTTTGCTAGTGTTATGGAAGAATGTGTTGATTTGAGATATGTATGAAGTGATTTGGTAGTTTTAGTGCATTTTGAATGTGAAATGAACTGCTGTGCTGAGCTGAAAGTTGGTTAGGAGAACTGTGTGAAGAGTTTTGAAAAAGTGACTTAAGTATTGAGAAATGTGTCCTAGCGACTGTAAAAAACTGTAAGTTTAACAGTTTTGAAAACAGTGTGTAAGCATGTGCAAATTGGCCTGTAAGTACACAGAGTTTTGGAGGTTGTTGTGTCGAAGTGAGAAAAGAATTAATGTAATTTGAAAGATGTAGTCATTGAATGCATTTTGTGCCAAAGCAATGATAAATGATCCACAGTTTAGCCCACATATACTTCTGTTGTGCTCACTGTGTGAAAAGTTTTGAAAAAGTGACCTAAGTATTGAGAAATTTGTCCTAACGACTGTAAAAAAGGACATTTAAAAGTGTAAAAGCATCAACAAGGTACTTTCAACAAGAGACCATAAATAACACCAAAAGCGAGATTCTTTCCACGGTAATAACAGACGGGTTAAATATCAGTAATACTGTACATATTATGTAACACATGTTGCCTTAATAAAAAATGCTAATTTCTTCAGCATTGCGTGATACTATTTCAAAGTTATTTCCGTAATTTTGACAGAAAATAAATTGTGAAAACAAACCTGGAAAGAAGAGACGTTAGGATTGAGGAGAAAAATGAGAGATTCTTCGTGCATTCCAGTTAATTATTAATGGGATATATCGTAAACTAAATCGGGAGAACAGACCACAAATGTGCAGTACCTAGGCTATGTGTTGTAGGCTAATTTTTTCATACTATTACAGCGAAATGAAAAGGGGAAAAAAGAAAATGATCATGAGGAAACGAAAGCAGCGACTGAAACGAGCTCTTGCCATAGATATTCTTGTTATAACGTCACGTTAAAAATACCAAGTGTTACGTTATTCTCATGATGTCTGAAAATAAATCATGAAGGAAAATTGACAGCTCATTCAGTCAAACTGACAGGTCAACTTTATTTGTAAGGCAATCTAATGATTTGAAATTATTCGTTTCAGTCTTTTTGAATGGAAGTTCCCCAAACCGGAAGTGCCACCCATAATTCAAAATGCAGTAAGCTTGTCAGGAATAAGCTGGATAGTCTGTAGTAATTTACGGAATTACAGTAATGAGAAAAAAAAGGTAGAAACTAAAAATACATACTGTAATTCGAACAAATAAATGACTGGCTAATCCTGCCTCTCTCTAGCATCAGGCCACAGGCACTCCCTGCCATCCTTCTCCCTCCACCAACCCTTCTCCCTGCCAGCCTTCTCCGAATACGTCTTCCTTGTTCCATTTCCAAAATTAGTCTTTCTGAGCTCTATATGTGTGTGTGTGTGTGTTCACTAACAAGTCTAAAACAATCAGCAGTGTTTGAAAGGCACAAGGCTGAAATCTATTCTGTTTTGAATGTGTGGTTCACAGTTTTGACAGCAGTGTGTTAGCATTTGAACAAAGTGCTGTAAATCCAAAGTGTTGTGCAGGTTGTGGTTAAAGTCATGGGATAAGTGTGTAGAGTTTTGAAAACTGTGTTCAAGCGATGAAAAACTAACTAGAGTTTGGTCCACATGAACTGCTGCTGTGCAGACTGTAGTTAGAGTTTTGCACATGTAGCTCCAGTTGTGCTCACTGTCGTTTAGCAATCGAAAAAAACTGTAATACGTATAGCAAAACCACTCACTGAGTTTGCAAAACTAAAAGCACAAACACTGCTTTGCACTCAGTTTGCAATTTTGTAACACACACTTTGCAGAACTGTAGGCACAATTCACTGCACAACACTCTTTTTGCAGAAATTTAAACACAACTCACTGCTTACACTCAATTACCAAATTTCCAACACACTCGTAGCAAAATTATACACATGTATGGCTATCACTAACACTATTTTGCCAACTGTCTGGCACAATTTCACATTTGAAAACTGTTTTAGATAATTAGTTCACTTTGCAATCAGCCTAAGCACTATAAATAAGCCACAGGTAAGCTGTCTGTGTGGAGTACAATGGAAGGAGCAGTTAGAGTGAGAAGAGTGAGAATCAGAGGAGGCCGAGGAGGCCGAGGGAGAGGACGTCGAGGTGAAGAAGCGAGACGGTTAGAGGAAGGTAGAGGAAGAAGACAAGGAGGAGCAAGAAGAGGACGAGGAGGCCAAGGGAGAGGACGTGGAGTTGAAGAAGCGAGAGGGTTAGAGGAAGTTAGAGGAAGAAGACAAGGAGGAGCAAGAAGAGGACGAGGAGGCCGAGGGAGAGGACGTGGAGGTGAAGAAGCGAGACGGTTAGAGGAAGGTAGAGGAAGAAGACAAGGAGGAGCAAGAAGAGGACGAGGAGGCCGAGGGAGAGGACGTGGAGTTGAAGAAGCGAGAGGGTTAGAGGAAAGTAGAGGAAGAAGACAAGGAGGAGCAAGAAGAGGACGAGGAGGCCGAGGGAGAGGACGTGGAGTTGAAGAAGCGAGAGGGTTAGAGGAAGGTAGAGGAAGAAGACAAGGAGGAGCAAGAAGAGGACGAGGAGGCCGAGGGAGAGGACGTGGAGTTGAAGAAGCGAGAGGGTTAGAGGAAGTTAGAGGAAGAGGACAAGGAGGAGCAAGAAGAGGACGAGGAGGCCGAGGGAGAGGACGTGGAGTTGAAGAAGCAAGAGGGTTAGAGGAAGTTAGAGGAAGAGGACAAGGAGGAGCAAGAAGAGGACGAGGAGGCCGAGGGAGAGGACGTGGAGTTGAAGAAGCGAGAGGGTTAGAGGAAGTTAGAGGAAGAGGACAAGGACAAGGAGGAGCAAGAAGAGGACGAGGAGGCCGAGGGAGAGGACGTGGAGTTGAAGAAGCAAGAGGGTTAGAGGAAGTTAGAGGAAGAGGACAAGGAGGAGCAAGAAGAGGACGAGGAGGCCGAGGGAGAGGACGTGGAGTTGAAGAAGCGAGAGGGTTAGAGGAAGTTAGAGGAAGAGGAAAAGGAGGAGCAAGAAGAGGACGAGGAGGGGAAAGAGGAAGGGTAAGAAGAGTAAGAAATAGAATAACTGATGACATCAGAGCTACAATAGTCATCAACCATGTCATCAACCATGGGATGACCCTGAGGGAAGCTGGCCAACTGGTTCAGCCTAATTTGAGCCGCTACACTGTGGCAAGCATCATTAGGACATTTCGAAATGAGAATCGGTAAGTACTTTGTAGCACTGCCATACTCTAATGAGAAACACAACAGTACCATACATGCAAAAATACTGAAATTGTTACTTTACAGAATTGCTAGAGGTCCAGATGTTGGGGGCAGAGGAAGAATGTTCACTCCAGAGCAAGAGACCCATATAGTGAACATGGTGATTGCCAATAATGCAGTAAGACTGCGCGAAATACAGCAGCGCATAATTGATAATGACACCATCTTTCTAATTCGCAACTAATTCGCAACACCTGTCCCTAGAAGGACTTTTAACAGTTAAGGTAATAAAGGAGTAAAAAAATTGACAGTGAATACAAGAAATGTCCAGAAACCAGTTAGCACCAATAACAATTAGTAAATAAACACATTCACTCGAACTCACACATGCACACCTCACATACACACAGATATACATTTCATATGGTATGATCACACTGCTACTGCTGTATGAACCAGGCTTTTGTTAGTTTTTTAATGGTGAATAGTTTAGCTAAAATCTTTATATTTGTAGGAAGCCAGTTCCACAGATTGGCTCCTTTCACTGAAAAAACATTTTGGGCAAAAGAAGTTTTAAAAAATGGAACTTTACAGTCTCCACGAGTAGCAGCTCTTGTTGATCTGGAGGGTTCCAGCCTGTTCACAAATTTACAAAGTGGCTCAGGTGCAAGTCCAGTTAAACATTTAAAAAACAACTTAATGTGTCTGAGATTAACAAAATTGACAAAATGTAAGATTTTATTTTTACTTAAAATATAACTGTGATGGAATCGAATGGGCTTTTCATCTAAAATTTTTAGTGCCCGGTTATAAAGCCTCTCAAAAGGCTTTAGGGTAGTTTGGCTGGTCTGGGACCAAACAGTGGTGCAGTACGACAGGTGGGACAGGATCATAGACCCCATTTACACCTGGTATTAAAATGAGATCTGTATCCAGATAAGTTATCAGGATAAGTGTTCTGATCTTACTTTTGCGTTTACACCTTGTATTTTTAATGCGTTCTCGTTATCCACATTAAGAAATTTGTGGCACAATGATGACTCCCTAAACATTCTGGCATCATGTACAGACCCTGGCCATTTGGCTTCAACATTAGTGATGAGGTGGGTTGCATCACATATTACCTGGGGACCAGTAATGAGTGTGATTTAATGGTTCAAACACCCAAACATTTAGCACCCAAAAAATCTAGGTAACACTTTATTTTAAGGTGCTATTAATAAGCAGTAATTAACAGTTAATAAGACACTTATAAGACCTTATAAAATGCATATAATATGCATATAAGCATTAACTACTTCATATAAGGGTTAATTAAAGCACAAGACGAACCCGGAGAGGCAACTGAGCGGCCTTAATAGCTGCCAGGGGTGATACGGCATGCCAAAAGATTCTTCCCACAATGCCTTGCCAGAGAAGATATCAGGTGTGATGTGGATGAGAATATGTGGCCAAATGCAGAAGACTGGGCAGATTAGAAGATTACTTTGTTTTTTTTAATTATTATTCCAGTGCTTTCTCTGTTTGTATATCTTGCAGCAATGTCCTTTTGCAAATAAAGTATTTACTGCGGCAATTCTGTCTCTGTCTTTTTTTTCATAAACTGTACATTCTATAAAGCTACTCTGAGATGGTCATTCATTTTTTGTATTGAATTTCTGCAGCAAAAGAAACAAAATGCATGTGTCACCGGGTGACTATGAAGAGGAGCAGTAGGTGTTGGGTGGGAGGAGTTTGCCTGGTGATCGGGGGACATGCTCCCAAGAGGAGTATAAAAAAAAGCCATTTTGAAGAGGGTGACACACAGGAACGGAGACGGAGCGTGCACGCAGCAGGGGAGAGGCCGAGGGGCCGAGGCTGAGGCTGAGAACGAGATTTCGGCTGGATTGCGGGTGTAAGCCCTGATTGCACAGTGAGTCTGTTGAATTGCAGTTCTATTGTGAGCACGAGTGTGGGAATGGTGTTGTTGCTGTCCACTCGCAGTCCCAGCATGTTTGCAGCTCTCTCTCTGCCCGAGCCTTGAAGAGGAGAAGCTGGAGACGAGAACGCGGAAGCGGGTTTTAACTCTCACTCTGCTAGAGCCTTGAGAAAGAGACCCTGTGAATCATTCTCCTGAAGTGAGTCTGCTGACTGCTGTGCTGTTCTATGAACGAAAGAGACCCTGTGAATCATTCTCCTGAAGTGAGTCTGCTGACTGCTGTGCCGTTCTACGAACGAAAGAGACCCTGTGAATCATTCTCCTGAAGTGAGTCTGTTGACTGCTGTGCTGTTCTATGAACGAAAGAGACCCTGTGAATCATTCTCCTGAAGTGAGTCTGCTGACTGCTGTGCTGTTCTATGAACGAAAGAGACCCTGTGAATCATTCTCCTGAAGTGAGTCTGCTGACTGCTGTGCTGTTCTATGAACGAAAGAGACCCTGTGAATCATTCTCCTGAAGTGAGTCTGCTGACTGCTGTGCCGTTCTACGAACGAAAGAGACCCTGTGAATCATTCTCCTGAAGTGAGTCTGTTGACTGCTGTGCTGTTCTATGAACGAAAGAGACCCTGTGAATCATTCTCCTGAAGTGAGTCTGCTGACTGCTGTGCTGTTCTACGAACGAAAGAGACCCTGTGAATCATTCTCCTGAAGTGAGTCTGCTGACTGCTGTGCTGTTCTATGAACTGAAAGAGACCCTGTGAATCATTCTCCTGAAGTGAGTCTGCTGACTGCTGTGCTGTTCTAGGAACGAAAGAGACCCTGTGAATCATTCTCCTGAAGTGAGTCTGCTGACGGCTGTGCTGTTCTCAGAACGGAAGAGACTTTTAAAGTTGCTTTTAATTGTTCAATAAAGAAATGAAAGCGTAGCGTAAGTTCTGCCAGGAAGACTCAATTGTTACGTCATTTATTGCCTTCTCATCTATCCAATCGTGTTCTAATACGTGAAGTATAAAAGATCCTTACTTACACTTGTCTGAGTTCGCAGATGCCGACGCTTTCACGATCCATCTCACGTCATCAAAAGCCTCAACAGCGTCAGCTCAGCCAGGATAGAAATGTCATCCTCAACAACTTGTCAAGCAAAAGAACCTCGCTGTCTGCACGAGTGCCATTATCCTGCAGATCACGATCCACCGTCATGAATCAGCAACTCTGCAAGTCACGAGAGGCGATCTTCTTCGCTGGTTTCAAGTTCAAGCTCCACTTCCAAGGCTTTCAAGTCGGTTTTTCAAGTTTTGGTAGGCGCTTCACCAGCCACTGCTATTATGTCCCCTCTATCATGATTAAACTTCATCCAGGTAAGTATTCTCCGTTGCTTCCTAGTACACCAGCGACAGAGTTCAAATTGGCGTCCTGTCCACGGTGACGTGGCGCCGCGCGTTTCTAATTACTGATCTACAGACTGCAACGGGGCTGGATAGCTCGCCTTAAAGGGGAAATGTTCGTAGCAAGTTTCCCATCACCGATATTCCTCGGTATAGTGGGAAGTTCGCACTATCAACTGAGTAACGAAAATATATATATATATATATATATATTTAGGCCTACTTAATTCATATAATAAGTAGCCTACCCTAATACTTAAAATTAGATCTTCAATATTGGAAATGTGTTCAATTGCTGTGATACTCAACCTTTCCTGGTGACTACTTAATCAATGTATGTGATGGATATTTCCACATCAATGTACAGAGAAATACAGACTAAGGATGCTCCGGTCAAAGACAACATGTACTTAGCCAAAAAAAAAAAAAAAAAAAAAAACTGCAATCTAATAGTCATATTAGTTTTATCAAGTCATTCCAATCACCAGAACTAATCAGTGAAGGAGACTCGAGGGACATTTTCTTTGCTCAACTGTATGATTTACATGTTCATGTTTCTTTCTATTCAAGACTCTCAACTGTTTGTTGTGGCCAGCGATCTGCCAGCCATGAATGGGGCTATTTCTGCAAAGAGCAATTTGGGAGCCATGTCAAGCATATGCTGCGCATCTGAGAAAAGGATTCTACACTCAAAAAATCAACAGATCAAGTATCATTTAGGTAATGATAGTAGCTTCTTGACAGGAAGCCGTCACCTTACTTCAGGTAAGTACTGTATTCAGATTCAGATTTAGTCGTTTTAAGAATATAAAAATAAAAACACTAGATAAAGGGTGCATGGCCAATCTCAGATTCAGATATCTGGATCAGTAAAGGTCAGATGAATCTTCTAAGCTCACTCAAGCTTGTTTCGTCCACTCTTCTCAAAAATCATCCTATAGCGGTCGTTAGCGTCCGTTGGGATTTAACGTGGTCGCAAAACATTATATCGTTGTACAAACGAAGCATGGTTGTTATCAAGGCAGATCTTATTAGGCGATCATGCCATTCCTGAGACGTTAGTTTGGCCATCAATCGTCTTCAATTTATAATTAAGTTTGCGCTCATTTCCTGCCCACCGCAAAGCCACAACTACGCGCTGTCACTCTTCATTCCAGGTTTTCAGACTGCTTCGCCCTTCCGCAATCCGGATCCATCACCCGGCCCTCCTCTAACAGAGATTGTTAAATTAGTCGCTCTGCTCAATCCAGCTAGACTTTATATCTCTGAAGGTGCGGATCCCTAACCTTAAAAGCTTATATTCTGCAGTCATTGTTCATAATGTTTTGCTTTTCTTTCAGATTCCTCTTTTCACATCCTGATCAGGGCCGATTGTTCCTTCCTCATCTACAATTACGAAAATCGTGATTAAATATTTCTTCCATTCATAGTTTGCTCGCAGGCATTCAAATTCACGCAAGTATTTTAATCCTAATTATCCAAGTCGTCCACCGTACCTTCTTTGTTTGCTACTTCAGGCATAGCCAAGTCCTGTAGTAAACCTCCATTAAACGCCTGCCAATCACATTGTATCACAAAGATAAAAAAGGTGTATAATTGTGCCCTTTTCGCAGGATATGTGGTGGGTCTCCGGTGTGTATGTGGGGTTCGGCTCGGAATGCCCACAGATAATTTTGAATCCCTTTATAATTTTTATCCCTTTGGATGTGGTAGGCCTGCTGCTCCCGGCACAGGGGTCGGAGTTTCAACAGCTCGTTTTGCAGCTTCGATTACCTCTCACCGACAATTTTAAAACTGTTCGCTTTGTTCAACCGGAATCATACAAGATGGAGACTCAAGAAGTGTCAACACATAGACAATATTCCAAATGGTCATTGATGAACGATGTAGCTCATGCGTAGCTATCTTTAGTCACTGATTGGCTTATGTCTCGATAATCTATAAATCATATCCTGTGGGCAGATTCATGCAAATTAGGGTTGTGAGGCACTAACCCAGGAGGAATGTCGTTTAGCTCCTCTCAGCGTTGTTGTAGTCTTTAAAAAGCAATTCCTTCAATGGAATTCTCCCACTGCTTGAACTTTGAGTGCTGTAACCTTGCAGGCGTTGGTTATGCTTAAACGGCAACATTACACACTAAGTAAGTTAGAAAAGCAAATCCATCCATCCCCCCCTTTATTGCCTTCCGGCCTGGTCTCTTTTCCTATTGTTGTATTCAGATTGTAGCTGTGTCTGTTACAGCGTTCATGGCTCATGCATCCAGGGGATTCACTCCAGGAGCTAAATACTCAGATTTTCCCCATGGTTTCTTTTGATTTAAGTTTTTCACCTAATTTACTCGCTTTCTTAAGAACTATAAGAATGACTCTCAGGCTCTGTATCACATTATCATTTATAAATTAGTAATAAATTCTGTCCCTTCTCATCTGATTAAATTCCCCTCGATTTACCCTAACTAACGGAGTACTCTCTAAGCTGGTTCAGGACTCATCAGTTTATGTCCTTAAAAGCCGCAGTCTATCTCCCTCCCTGTATACTGGTCATTCCATTCAGGATTGGTGCAGCCACTACAGCAGCTGAACGTAAGACCTGATCTAAAGATCATTCTCGAAGCTCAGCAAGCTCTGCAGTAACGATTCAGGTAAATTCCTACGCAACTACTGGTGGTGGTGTCATGCTTTATCTATCTGGCGATAGTCTAAGCTACAATAATTCGCCCTTGCGTCTCGCTGGCAATACGGTCCTTAGGGGCCCGGCTTCGCGCAGCCTAGTGGCTCTTCTATGCGCATTTTGGTATGCGTAGCACTAGCGACTCAGCTAACCTTGTCTATGCGTGGCTTAGCATTACCTTGTTTCTGTTGGCTCAGCGTGGCCTTATCTATGCGTGGCCTTATCTACGCGTGGCCTTATCTATGCGTGGCTCAGCGTGGCCTTATCTATGCGTGGCTCAGCGTGGCCTTATCTATGCGTGGCTCAGCGTGGCCTTATCTATGCGTGGCTCAGCGTGGTCTTATCTATGCGTGGCTCAGCATGGTCTTATCTATGCGCGGCTCAGCGTGGCCTCGTCTCTGTGTGGCTCAGCGTGGCCTCATCTCTGTGTGGCTCAGCGTGGCCTCGTTTCTGTGTGGCTCAGCGTGGCCTCGTCTCTGTGGCTCAGCGTGGCCTCGTCTCTGTGGCTCAGCGTGGCCTTGCCTCTGTGTGGCTCAGCGTGGCCTCGTCTCTGTGGCTCAGCGTGGCCTCGTCTCTGTGGCTCAGCGTGGCCTTGTCTCTGTGTGGCTCAGCGCGGCCTTGTCTCTGTGGCTCAGCGCGGCCTTGTCTCTGCGTGGCTCAGCGTGGCCTTGTCTCTGTGTGGCTCAGCGTGGCCTTGTCTCTGTGTGGCTCAGCGTGGCCTTGTCTCTGTGTGGCTCAGCGTGGCCTCGTCTCTGTGTGGCTCAGCGTGGCCTTTTCTCTGTGGCTCAGCGTGGCCTCATCTCTGTGTGGCTCAGCGTGGCCTTTTCTCTGTGGCTCAGCGTGGCCTCATCTCTGTGTGGCTCAGCGTGGCCTTGTCTCTGTGGCTCAGCGTGGCCTCGTCTCTGTGGCTCAGCGTGGCCTTGTCTCTGCGTGGCGCAGCGTTTAAAAAATAAATTAAATGTTAAGCGTCAGCTAATGCGTAAACGTATCATGTAGTTCAGCAGCAGAAAAGTATTTTTCATATAAAGCAAAACATGCTCCACTTTATAGATTGTAGAGTTACTGTTCCCACGACGATATCAATGGAACTCCATAATATCCTACTTCTATGGAAATGGATACATCCATGTCTACCAGCTGTTCGCTAACTCTTTTCTTTCTTCTATTTTAGAATCTACATAATATACGGCTGGTGGGTATACTTTTCTTTTACTTTCTTTGGGGGTGGGCCCCGTCCAGTGGAATTATCTTCCACCCATTCTTGGGGGTCGGCTGCGCCCCTGCCTTCATCTTCAGGCAGGATATGCAGAATCCGTACCCTCGGATCGCGAGTTACGGACGGGGCCTACGCCAAAGAACTTTATTGCATATATGGCTTGCTGAGCTGTTAATAAAATGCATAATTGTACAGTATCTTATCTCCCGAGTCTTTCTGGTAGAAATGAAAGCGTAGCGTAAGTTCTGCCAGGAAGACTCAATTGTTACGTCATTTATTGCCTTCTCATCTATCCAATCGTGTTCTAATACGTGAAGTATAAAAGATCCTTACTTACACTTGTCTGAGTTCGCAGATGCCGACGCTTTCACTTACCACCATCCTCCCCACCTCCACCAAGACGGTCTTCGCTCCATCCTTCCCACCACCACCAGGTCGGCCCCTTCCAATACCCCTAGGGGGGTCGGCTGCGCCCCTGCCTTCATCTTCAGGCAGGATATGCAGAATCCGTACCCTCGGATCGCGAGTTACGGACGGGGCCTACGCCAAAGAACTTTATTGCATATATGGCTTGCTGAGCTGTTAATAAAATGCATAATTGTACAGTATCTTATCTCCCGAGTCTTTCTGGTAGAACTTATATTTATTTTAATGCTGTGTCTGCCTCCCGAATTTCACGGCACGCTCCTCGGGCGGTGGTCCGGTTAGAGGGGGTGGGCGGCCTGCTGCCCCCCCCCCCCCCCCACCTGTGACGCATGCATTTACTAAACCCAACAAAACAAAAATGTAGAGAGGCATCAAAAGAAACTACAGTGCAAAACACAATCTATGATCAATACAATATACTGTCTATTGTACAAGGGCAGACCTGACAGATAATTCTGTAATTCCAGCTGATGATAGTGTTTTTTTTGTCATTGTGTTATGATTGACTAAATGTTCCTGTTGAAAGAGATTATTTGATTTTGAAACATGTTTGCAGTGTTTTGTTAGACATAGTGTATTGTGTTAGTGTATTATTGTATTTTGAAAATTAGTTTTGTAGTTTAGTTTACAATGTGTGATTTTGAGCATGAAATTAACCGTTTTGCCAATTGTGTGTTTTAGGTGTGTTGGTGCATTAAGAGTTTAGGAAACTTGTTAAATGTATTGAAAAAACTGTCATAGCGATTGTAAAAAACATACCCGGGTATGTCACATAACCTGCTTTCTGGAATACACCCCTGGACATTGAATTGAATATACGGTTCTATAAGCTTTGCACTTTGAACGAAATGTAATTGGAAAAAGGGCCACAGTTCCCAACCAAGAAATTTAGTGTAAAAACGGTGGATTGCATGTTTTGCATGCAAATATCTGTAAAACTGAAACATAAAAGTCTATGCAGTTTTTGTAATGTCAACAATAGCCAGTATTTTGAAACCTGGTGTACTTTGATTGACTGCATGTACCTTTTGAAGTGAAAACAAGTGTTATTCTTTGACAGAATAATTTCATTTTGAGTCAGATTTCCAGTGTTTTGGTAAAGTTAATGTGTGCAGAGAAAGATGTGTTCTATTTTGAAATGAAGAGTTAGTATATATTTACTAAAGGAGCATTGTGGAAGTTCTGAAATTTCTAACCGTTACTGACACCAGTGGCCGTTAGAGAAACTACAACCAGTCTCATGCTCGTTCTCGGTGCGCACGCTCGTTGGCCGCACTAGGTAAGGCTTTTTTTTTTACTTACGAGGAGTTTCCGTGTGTGTCTGGATTGTGCTGGAGGCTGGTCCCTTCTTTCCGTCCGCAGAGTCCATTTGAAACACTACTGCTAGCGATTGCCGCTGCTTACTAATGGCTGCCGTATGAATGTAAGCCCAAGTAGACGAGAACGCGCATGACGTCACATTTTGTGAATTTTCGCGCCAATTCGGACCCGACTATTCCACACACAATGGAGTATACAAGCTGATAGAGGCAATCGTGGTGGACAGTCAAGGTGTCATTCTTTCTATTACATTATGGTTGGCTCATAAATGTACAAATGAAAACTCTATCTTAAAGATTTTTTTAAGTAAAAACCTACACATAGCCCCTTTAACAAAATGTGTTTTTGAGAAGAAAATTGTCCATTTGGCCAATTGTGTTTTGTAGGTGTGAGTCTGTGTTAAGAGTTTAGAAAAAGTATCTGAAGTATGGGTAAGCGCTTATTAGCGATTGCAAAAAACTGTAATGTACTGTACAGTACAATACACCAAACAACACAACTTCTTAATAAGCTTTCTTGATTTAAGAATGTTTAGATATTTGGACTGGAAACATGACAAAAATACTGAGTATAAAAGCATTTTTTCAGTGTGTGGTGCTTGTCTTCAAACGACTAACAACTGGTAAAAATTGCCAGATCGTTCACATGTACAGAGATGTAAGTTGCAACACATTGCAATATTGATCACAACTGCTGCTTTCACAAGACCAAACAGATCAAGCTGATAATATAACATTTCACTGATCATATTTATTAGGCCTGGAATTTCAAATTCAAATGATTTTCACAAGTAAATTAAAAAGTAAAACAAGAAATTTGCCTCTGTGTTGCAAGCCAAATTAGTGGCACCAACTCTATGAAAGATGTAGTTTTGCTACACTGTAAAAACTATTTTACTGAGTAGTAAATAAAACAGATTATTGATGTACGTTTTACAGGAAAATACTATTTATGTCTTATTTTACTTCTAATTTAGTATGTTACTTGTCATTTGTTTGTAATTATTTGTGAAAATTCTTTCAAAGTAAGTCCTATATACACTAATGTTTTTTTTTCTTTTTTTGTGAACACAAACACTCAATAGACAATAAACTAGATTTATTGTTTCCAAAGTCTACATAATAAATTGGCAATAGACAAAGGATGTGTGATTACATTTTCGACACAAAACGTTTTTAAAAATAAAAATACATTTTATTTATGTGTTTGGTGAGTAAGAATTTTTATTACATATAGCCCAATCAATCTTTGCTGGGCAAAAACATTTTTATGAAAAGATATGATGTGAAAATCATTCATTAACACGCCATGCATGTTTGATAATGGACAAAATCATATTTTGGAAATAGAAAAGTAGTGATTTCTTTTTAGGCAGACAGAAAGGAATCACCTTCCCAGTGTTTTCCTCCACACAATTCTGACACTGCATCACATTATCGTTGATGTCACACCGAAAAAGAGGCACTTCTGCATGAATCTTTAGGAGATCTTTTTCCATATCCTTCCTCCAGGTGTCCTTCTGCCAGATCTTCTCAAACACAAAAACATTCATTGCCTCTTTTCGGATATTCTTCCATTGTGAAAGACCTGGCAAAATATTGTCATCACTCTGTATGCACCTCGTCACACAAGGTGAGTTATAAGAATAGAAAACTACAGCTATTCTGATCTGTCTTTGCTAGAAGTTTTTCCATTGGAGAATTACCTAAAGGATAGAGCAGAAAATGTTCAGCATGTTCCATTGGTTTTGCTGTTGGTCGTGCAGCAATGACATTTTGTGATGGAGTGCAGAGCACACATTTCTCTCCGTTAGTGAGAATATTTCTCACATTTTCTGCATCCTCCTTGCTGAACACAGTCTGGATATTAGATTGCTCATCGGTACAATGAGACTGTGGGACAAAAATCGCTATTGCATACTGAACATCAGGCTTGGTCTTTGGCTGGACACTGGAAAACATAAGACATTATCACACAGTTCAAGAAATAGTGTTTTTACAATATTCCTTTTTAACTCAACACTTTGTACATGCATTTTAATTGAAAACTAAATATTGATTTTAATTCATCTGACTACTGTATAAACAGACTTACTTGTCATCAAAATACTGTATCATTCTTGCAAGGACGGTAGGGTTCACATCGCCCTGAATGCCTTGAACACACACATGAAGCAGGCAGAGGACGACGACACAATTCAATGATGCCTGAAGAGAAAACATCACTCATTTCAACACAAACCTTCAGTTAAATGAATGCAGGAGATGATCTGAAAGATCCGTGTTTAGAAAAGAAAAAAAACGTTTACTTATTGAATTGAAACTTACCATTGAATTATGAGGAAGAATATGCTTTTATTTTCAGATCTGAAGCTCTGCTGTTTCTTTTTAGATGATCAGGAGGAAATGAAGTTTATAATTTACAAATTCGATTAGTCAGTTAACATTGCAAACATTTGGTTAACTGTTGAGAAATAATGTTCAGGAACTGACCTATGCATTCACTTTTTCACACTGGACCTGAATGACATTGAGACTAACCACAAAGATTAATATTTACCTGTAGCTCTTTATTTACCTTCCGTTTCACCGAAGAGCAACAATACACAGATCGTTTCACTTGTTTTTAACCTTAAGCAGCATCATGGCTATTTCACACGATCAGGGCTGTTATTGTGTCACTTTCAGTGTCGACTTGATAAATTATTTTATGTGTGTATGTGATGGAATTTTTTAATTAATCATAACTAACATTTCTTTCCTTGCAGGATTAATATTTATATCCTTTTAAAATTTAAATGTCCTTTGGCCAAAGTCTCTGTTTGTGTGTATGAATCATGTCCGAATAACAAAAAGGGAAATTAAACTAGACAGTTATATAAATTTATAAACTCATGATTTTAAGTAAACAAGAAATCCAGCTTTGCTTTTACCTAGTAACAGAAGGGTTTGCTGAATTATATATATGAAGAACGTTATTGTAACGAGGTTCAGATGTTATGGGAAGGAGGAGGCGGGAACCGGCGAAAGTTCACACACATTTTAATACCACAAATAAAACAAATACAAAAGGAAAGTAAAAGACAGCAGCCCCTTACGGACGACTGCTGTCACATATAATAAAACAAAACACAAAACACAAGTTCAGGCCTGTTTCTCTCTCGATCTCCACTGTCGTCGCTCCTCCTTTTACGCGCAGGTTTTGCTCATCAGTAATCACCCCACCGGCCTCGTGTTGCTATCTCACGGCCCTCGGCCTCGTCCTGCTCGCCACAATTATATTATACACTCTTAAGAAAAATGGTTCTAAACAGTACCAAATTAGGGTTCTTCAGCTTGTAACAATAGCAGAATCCTTTTTGGTGCTAAATAAAACCCTTTTTATAAGGTTCCATAATGAACCATGCTTTAAATGTGCTATGGGGCCTTAATGTTATTATAAATAACCTTTTCAACAATATTTATTTTCATTGATATTAGTATATTAGTATATACTATATACTCCATATTATTATTATAACTACTATTACTATTATTTTTAATAAATTATTTATTAATATTGTTTTTTAGTCTTCTATCTGCCTGCACTTATTATATCTTGTTGCCCATCTGGGTTTTACATTTTTTTTTAAAACAGCATGTTGTGTCAATTAGCTACTTTTATACATTTTATTGACATGGCAGATTGCAGCAAAAGTAACAGAGCTCTAACAACAGTTGTTAGCTGAATACATTAATAAATAACATTTGGCATTGAACACGATAGTAATGAAGTAGGGGTGCACGATATTGACAAAAAAGTGATATTGCGATATCGATAATGAATATTGCGATATCGATATTAATTTCGATATTTTTAAACGTATGTAAAACTAAAAAAGTTATGGGAAAGCGCAGCAAAAAAGATTAATAAATAAAACAAGTTTTCTTACAACATAATGTTTATTTCAACTGACAGTCATATTGGACTGGTACAACATGAATAAATAAATAAATAAATAATAACCATGTCCACAGAACAGAACATGTTTTACTGGTTGTATGTACACTACAGTGTAAAAAACAATAAATAAAGACCAAGTCTACAGAACACACCTAGCCACTTCATGCGTTTTCTGTGATGGGATAGTTATCCGATCGTAAAAAAAAACAGGTTTGCCCTCCGAAACGCATTCGAGACGGATTTGAATCCGATCGCTGAAACCACTTCAGGAGAAGGTCTGGGCCGCATTCAGACGAAACTGGACAATAAATGCATCTCGTTGTTGAAACCACATTTGTAAAATTTACTACTCCCAAAAACGCTAAAAAATAAACGTGTGAGAACGTGTTACAGGCTACATGTCATGTTATGGCCAAATATGACGGCGCGCGCAACTGCAACACGCATCACCGCAGATGAGCAGCTGCATCTCTTCATCAAGCCAACGCGCAAACTATCGCAAATCAAAGTGAAAGTAAGTCGCAGACGCTTTACACTTTATTAAAAGTAAATAAACGAAATTATCTTAACGGGGCTGTTGCCGTTCTCTCTTATTGCGTTATTTGATTTTGACATTTTAGCTGATGATCGTAAAATGCAGCTCAACTGTTGCTTTCTGTGACGTGCACTCCATATCGCAGGAATTGCAGATCGGATTTATATCTGTTGCAAAAACACATTTATGTGACCAGGTGTAAAAGGAATATATCAGATAGCTATCTGATCAGAGAAAACACATGAAGTTGCCAGGTGGCCTGATGTTTGTGCGCTGGTGTGCGTCGACTGTGTGGTAGTAGAGCAAGGGAGAAGTGAGAGAGTGACGGCGATTAGCTTTGGAGCGAGTAGCGAGCAGTCATATTAAGAAAAACGAAGTGTCTCCCCTGTTCTTTCTGACCACTATGGGAAATCTGTAGCATGAAAAGTTAACCCTCTCCTTGATTTCATGTTTATGGAGAAGGAGAATCAGGAAATGAGTCGCGGGAAATGCAACGGTGCATGTCGGACCGGACGCATCAAAATATTGCATAAATATCGCGAGACTTTCGATATTGATATCGAGCAACGTGATATCGCGATAACGATATTGATTCGATATATCGTGCACCCCTATAATGAAGACCAAGTTCCAGTGAAAGATCTTCACAATCCCCTATGATGACTTTATGTCCTTCATTATGTGTGTATTCTGAGTGGCAGTTTCTCTCTGCAGATGATGAGGTTATGATATGTGACAGCATCTGAAATAAACAATTGAGTTTAGAGTTACAGTGTGTCTCTTTCATTTTTTTTGTAAAAAAACAATTATGTTCATGAAGGCCAAAAATGGACAGTATGTGCCCTTTACCATGTTAAAAGGAAAAAGTTATAGTCATGGGATAGCTGTCAGGGTTGCTGTGCAGGATTGCCGAAGACGAGGACAAGGGAACTTCAAAGTAAGTAATTTATTTATAAACAAGACTTTCTTCAAAAAACAAACAGGAACAAAAGAACAGACTCCAGGACTTCAGTGTTAAACACACAACCATACATAGACGACGATCGACCAACACTCAGGGAAAACACAGGGCTTAAATACACTGAACCAAACAAGATAATTAACTGAAAACAGGTGCATAAACTGAACACAAACGAGAAGCGGGAAAACTAACAGGACTAAACCAAAATCACAAAGACAGGGGAAACCAAGATCACAAAACAGAACTCAAACACATTGAATTGTGACAGTACCTCCCCCCTCCCCGAAGGCGCGTCCTCGCGCCGTATAACATCCAAAGGGGTGGGAGGGTGGGCGCCCTGGAGGCTGACGAGGGCATGGTGCAGGTCCGGGAAGCCTCCAGGGCGGAGCAGGCTGTGGGCGTGGCCACGGCGGTGCAGGCTGTGGGCGTGTCCACGACGGTGCAGGCTGTGGCGTGGCCATGGTGGAGCAGGCTGTGGGCGTGGCCATGGTGGAGCTGTGGGACCCTCGGGCGTCCAGGGCGGAGCTTTGGGACCCTCGGGCGTCCAGGGCGGAACTGTGGGACCCTCGGGCGTCCAGGGCGGAGCTGTGGGACCCTCGGGCGTCCAGGGCGGAGCTGTGGGACCCTCGGGCGTCCAGGGCGGAGCTGTGGGACCCTCGGGCGTCCAGGGCGGAGCTGTGGGACCCTCGGGCGTCCAGGGCGGAGCTGTGGGACCCTCGGGCATCCAGGGCGGAGCTGTGGGACCCTCGGGCGTCCAGGGCGGAGCTGTGGGACCCTCGGGCGTCCAGGGTGGTGCTGTGGGGCCCTCGGGCGTCCAGGGCGGTGCAGGCTCTTCAGGTGGCCACGGCGGTGAAGACCCTTCAGGTGGCCGTGGCGGTGAAGACCCTTCAGGTGGCCATGGCGGTGAGGACCCTTCGGGTGGCCATGGCGGTGAGGACCCCTCGGGTGGCCATGGCGGTGCAGGCTCTTCAGGTGGCCACGGCGGTGAAGACCCTTCAGGCGGCCACGGCGGTGAAGACCCTTCAGGCGGCCGTGGTGGTGAACTTTTTTCAGGCCTCCGTGGGTCTTTGGCCGGCCACGGCGAAGGCGTATAGCGCCCCCCCAAAATTTTCTTGGGGAGGACAGGCTCAGGATCGGGAACTGACTTGACATCAATGGGCTCTGGCGCTGGGTCAACGGGCTCTGGCTCTGGCTCTGGGTCAACGGGCTCTGGCTCTGGGTCAACGGCTCTGGCTCTGGGTCAACGGGCTCTGGCTCTGGGTCAACGGGCTCTGGCTCTGGGTCAACGGGCTCTGGCTCTGGGTCAACGGGCTCTGGCTCTGGGTCAACGGGCTCTGGCTCTGGGTCAACGGGCTCTGGCTCTGGCGCTGGGTCAACGGGCTCTGGCTCTGGCGCTGGGTCAACGGGCTCTGGCTCTGGCGCTGGGTCAACGGGCTCTGGCTCTGGCGCTGGGTCAACGGGCTCTGGCTCTGGCGCTGGGTCAACGGGCTCTGGCTCTGGCGCTGGGTCAACGGGCTCTGGCTCTGGCGCTGGGTCAACGGGCTCTGGCTCTGGCGCTGGGTCAACGGGCTCTGGCGCTGGGTCAACGGGCTCTGGCTCTGGGTCAACGGGCTCTGGCTCTGGCGCTGGGTCAACGGGCTCTGGCGCTGGGTCAACGGGCTCTGGCTCTGGCGCTGGGTCAACGGGCTCTAGCGCTGGCGCTGGGTCAACGGGCTCTGGCGCTGGCGCTGGGTCAACGGGCTCTGGCGCTGGGTCAACGGGCTCTGGCGCTGGGTCAACGGGCTCTGGCGCTGGGTCAACGGGCTCTGGCGCTGGGTCAACGGGCTCTGGCTCTGGCGCTGGGTCAACGGGCTCTGGCTCTGGCGCTGGGTCAACGGGCTCTGGCTCTGGCGCTGGGTCAACGGGCTCTGGCTCTGGCGCTGGGTCAACGGGCTCTGGCTCTGGCGCTGGGTCAACGGGCTCTGGCTCTGGCGCTGGGTCAACGGGCTCTGGCTCTGGCGCTGGGTCAACGGGCTCTGGCGCTGGGTCAACGGGCTCTGGCTCTGGGTCAACGGGCTCTGGCTCTGGCGCTGGGTCAACGGGCTCTGGCGCTGGGTCAACGGGCTCTGGCTCTGGCGCTGGGTCAACGGGCTCTAGCGCTGGCGCTGGGTCAACGGGCTCTGGCGCTGGGTCAACGGGCTCTGGCGCTGGGTCAACGGGCTCTGGCGCTGGGTCAACGGGCTCTGGCGCTGGGTCAACGGGCTCTGGCGCTGGCGCTGGGTCAACGGGCTCTGGCTCTGGCTCTGGCGCATCATGGGACTCGGAACTGGACGGGGCCAGCACATCAGGGGATTCGGAACTGGACGGGGCCAGCACATCATGGGACTCGGAACTGGACGGGGCCAGCACATCAGGGGATTCGGAACTGGACGGGGCCAGCACATCAGGGGACTCGGAACTGGACGGGGCCAGCACATCAGGGAGCTTGGGGCTAGATTCATGTTCTGGCGGGTAGGCAACTGTCTCTGGCTGGACGGTCTCTGGCTGGACGGTCTCTGGCTGGACGGTCTCTGGCTGGACGGTCTCTGGCTGGACGGTCTCTGGCTGGACGGTCTCTGGCTGGACGGTCTCTGGCTGGACGGTCTCTGGCTGGACGGTCTCTGGCTGGACGGTCTCTGGCTGGACGGTCTCTGGCTGGACGGTCTCTGGCTGGACGGTCTCTGGCTGGACGGTCTCTGGCTGGACGGTCTCTGGCTGGACGGTCTCTGGCTGGACGGTCTCTGGCTGGACGGTCTCTGGCTGGACGGTCTCTGGCTGGACGGTCTCTGGCTGGACGGTCTCTGGCTGGACGGTCTCTGGCTGGACGGTCTCTGGCTGGACGGTCTCTGGCTGGACGGTCTCTGGCTGGACGGTCTCTGGCTGGACGGTCTCTGGCTGGACGGTCTCTGGCTGGACGGTCTCTGGCTGGACGGTCTCTGGCTGGACGGTCTCTGGCTGGACGGTCTCTGGCGGAAGAAGCTCAGGAAGGTCGTCAAATGGATCAAATGGTTGGCTGGATGGAACCAGTGGTGCAGGCTTGGCTGGGCTGGACGGGACCAGCGGTGAAGGCTTGACTGGGCTGGACGGGACCAGCGGTGAAGGCTTGACTGGACTGGACGGGACCAGCGGTGAAGGCTTGACTGGGCTGGACGGGACAAGCTGTGAAGGCTCTGGGGGAAGAAGCTCAGGTAGGTCGTCAAAAGGGTCAGGCTCTGACGGGCATGCCATGGGCTCAGGCTTTGGCGGGCATGCGATGGGCTCAGGCCATACTGGACTCGGGACCACCAGAACCCGATCACATCCCCTTCTACGACCTCCACGGGTCCCGCGAAATACGGCCATCCGGGTTCCCATGAAGGCCTGCTTCCAGCCTTCCATCTTCCTCTCTTCCTTTTCTTCTTTTTTTTTTTGTACTGGTCGATCGTTCTGTCAAGGTTGCTGTGCAGGATTGCCGAAGACGAGGACAAGGGAACTTCAAAGTAAGTAATTTATTTATAAACAAGACTTTCTTCAAAAAACAAACAGGAACAAAAGAACAGACTCCAGGACTTCAGTGTTAAACACACAACCATACATAGACGACGATCGACCAACACTCAGGGAAAACACAGGGCTTAAATACACTGAACCAAACAAGATAATTAACTGAAAACAGGTGCATAAACTGAACACAAACGAGAAGCGGGAAAACTAACAGGACTAAACCAAAATCACAAAGACAGGGGAAACCAAGATCACAAAACAGAACTCAAACACATTGAATTGTGACAATAGCTTTAATTTTTTTTTTTTTTTTGTGACTGTACAGTATATGTTTAGGCATAAAGTAATAATTTAAAAAACAAACAATATGGATCATAAATTCCATATCTCTGTTACTTACTTTGTGTAGAAGAGAAGATGAGTTGCTCACATGAGCTGCTCACACTTACATGATTTTAAACTAAAAAGAGAAAAAATCATGATTGTTAGAAAATGATTATTACAATTTTTTAATTTGTAATATATAGACATTTTAAGAAAGAAATCATTACCTGTTGAGAGTATGTTGACAGTCTGTGTTTAGTTGTATACGCTTATTTCACGCAGCCATTATTTTAATATCAAAAGCGAGGCTCCGGTGGGAAGAACCCCGGAAGTAAAGGTAAACAACAATGCCTTGGACTACCAACCTGAAGCTGCTGCTGCGATTTACACTATTGGATGTTAATATCCAATATAGGATGTGTATTTAGTACGTTCCTGTTTCTTTTTTTACTTTCTGAATTATATATATAAAAAATGTTTATAAATTAATTTCACTGTATAGTCTAAAGTATGAAAGACATGTACAGTTTTAGAATAACTCTAGAATAACAAAATTCGCACCCTGTTGACTTAAGCGGGGCAAGTTCTAAACCTGCTTTTAGCCTCTTAACATCCTTGATTTGTCATTACAAGTGCACAGCCATGTGAGTGGTGTTATTAAGAGTGACCAAGGTCAATCTGACTGCAGTAGAAGTGAAAGATATGAATAAAAATGTTTATTCAGTCAGCTCACATACCTGTATTTTCTTCCTGTTTTCGGTCGAAGTCCACAGTAGTCGATTGTCTAGTTCGCGCGCGCGCGATCATTGGTAACTAGATAACTAAGGATCGCGCACGCAAACTCGACAATCGACTACTGTGGACTTCGACCGAAAACAGGAAGAAAATACAGGTATGTGAGCTGGCTGAATAAACATAATTTTTATTCATATCTTTCACTTCTACTGCAGTCAGATTCACCGTGTTCACTCTTAATAACACCACTCACATGGCTGTGAACTTGTAATGACACATCAAGGATGTTAAGAGGCTAAAAGCAGGTTTAGAACTTGCCCCGTTTAGAAGTCAACAGAGTGTAAATTTTAAAAAGAGGATAACACGGTGTAGGAAACACCGATTTTTGTCGTTGTTCTCTGTACTGACAGCCCTCCAAATTTACACACAAAAAAAATGAGCTCAATGTCAAAATTGACCGGAGTTCTCCTTTAAAGGCAACACTTCCAGTTTTCTTCCCACTGGAGCCTCGCTTTCGATTATAAAATAACGGCTGCGTGAAATAGGCGTATACACTGATTTCACGGAGCCGCCATTTTGATATCGAAAGCGAGGCTCCGGTGGGAAGAACCCCGGAAGTAATGATAAACAACAATGCCTTGCACTACCAACCTGAAGCTTCTGCTGCGATTTACACTACTGGATGTTAATATCCAATATAGGATATGTATATTTCGTTTTTTGTTAAAAAATAATAATTTATTTATAAATGAATTTCACTGTATATAGTCTAAGAAATGTATGTACAGTGTATTTATGTGTACAATGTATGTTAACGGAATTCCCAGCGTCCTCTCACCGCATCCCAGGTCAAAGGTTACATGATGATGCTGCTGAAAGGAGTGGCTTTCTGCCACGAGAACTCTATTATGCACAGGGATCTGAAGCCTGCAAATCTTCAAATCATTTGGACTACCATTGTACATTGTAACATACATACATTTAAAGAACTATATTTCTTTAGAGGTTATGATGTTATGAATCATGTCACCTTTGCCATACAAACTTTTGTATTCTTTTTGCTGGTGGGATTCTCTCTGAATTTGGTGATTAAAGCATATTCAAAGGCTGTTTGAATGCACAGCAGGTTAGTGTATCACAATGAACAAGTGATAGTGTTCATAGGGGTGAAGACGCTGACCGACTCAGCCGATGTTGTTTAGGAGACGCGTTAGAGGATGAATATTATTGAATGATGATCAGGAGATGTTTAGGGGTGTCGATTAGGAGATGACCCAGGTGCATAGTGGAACAATCTACAACAATTGTCAGGTGTGTAGCAACCATTATAACCACTCAAAATCTTCAGACGAACACAGACAGAGTGAAAAATCATTCATGAACAGTCATGTTACTTGTGCCCTTACTGTAAGGACAAAACAAGTTTATTGGTGCGAGATATAGGCTACAGTGATTTGAAAATATGTAGTATAATTATTGACATAAAATGCTTTTTTTTAAGACACACAGTTTTGATTTAAAGTCTCACTGCCAGCATCTTCACACTTATAGCATTTCATTTGACCATTTTCCTTCACACAACGATAGAGAGGCACTAGATTATTAATCTTTGCAAACCGATCTCTGACTCCAGTCCAGTCTTTGCGCCAGATCTCTTGGAAAACTAAAGCTTTAATCCCAGTTTTCTGTGTGTTTAGCCAGTTTGAAAAGTCATACAAAATAGTGTCAGCTTTATCGTTAATGCACTTTTCTATGCAAGGCGAGTAGTAAGTGTACAAAACAACACATTGATCATCATTTGGCATTCTCAAAATTTTGTCCAGAGGAGATGTATTTGTGGCATCCATATATAATAACATATTCAGAATGCAATGTTTTTTCAGAAGAACTGGTCATTTGGATCCAGCTCGGCTTTGCAGCAGCGAGACTGATTAAGTCTTGGGTGACTTCACAAAGCCGTCGCTGACCATTAGTCTTGAAATCATTGAAGGCATTTTCCATTTCGTTCATGTTGAAAATGGAATCAAGACTAAACTGTTCTGTACACTGTTGATATGGGACCCTGATGACTACAGAATACTGATAAGGCCTGTCATGGTTGGTTGGCTGTAACCTAGAAGACAAAAATCACAAATATTGCAGTTTCCAAAAAGTAAAACTTGTTTCTGAGACAAAATTAATACAATTTTCCCTTGCTTATTCCCTGTGGCAAGCAGGGCGGGGGCCGAGAGCCGTGGGAACAGAGCTGGGCTGGCGGTGCGATTGCTAATGAGTGTCACCTGAGCGTCACATCGACCTCGATATGCTCGATATCACAGTCCCGCTATCACTCCCGCAGAAACGGTTTACTGCAGAACAACTCATGTCGGTGGTGTGAAATCACAGCTGTCAATCATGACGTCACATTTCCGTTTATATAAAAAAATAAAATAAAATAAAAACACTTTAAAATAGTTTGTTAAAAACTATATAAAATGTCAAAAAACATCTTTGGAAAAAATGTATTTGAAGTGTTGATTGCTTAGTTTCCATCGCGTCCATTAGACTTCATGGGGAGGGTGGGGTTTATGAACAACTGGGACCAGCCAACTGGGGGGCGATCAAGATGCTTTGGCTTCAGTTTTCAGGACTTGTGCGGCACGCTTGGTTGCCACCCACCATGTGTTGGAGGAGTTAGACGGTTGTCCACCGAGGGCTATCCAGCACCACCACCAGACATTGTGGATTGTGGAGGAGTCCCCTCTCTCATCTCTGTCTCTCCTCATCCTTCTGTCTCCTTTTCTCCCACCTCGTCTGTCCTTACCCCCATGGGTGCTGTGGACACCGTGGGAGTAGAGCTAATCTCGAGGGTTTATCTTTTAAGATTTATTTTTGCCTTTATTATGATAGGACAGTGAGTAGAGAAGAAGCATATTGGGAGAGAGAGGGGGAAGGGATCAGAAAGGGTTCACGAGCCAGGACTTGAACTTGGGTCGCCTGAAGCGCAACGGCGGTATATGTTGGCGCTCTACCCACGAGGCGGAACCGACATAATGTCTTTTGTTTATATTTGTGCGGTAGTCCTCCATGAGGAGCTGCCGCTTCACTTTCGTTTTGAGTGTTTATTTTTGGATTAAAGTTTTATGTTATACATTTGCCGGTTCCCACCTCCTTCTTCTCCTGAGCCTTTAACTTTGCTACATGTACATTCAGCATTTTGAATTGTAAATAGTGCAAATATAGACTTACTTGTCATCAAAATACTGGATCATTTTAACAAGAACGTTAGTGTTCACTTGCTCCGGATCGCACTGAATACACAGATGAAGCAGGCAGAACATAAACATCCTCAGTCCACCAGATGCCTAAAGTTAAATCGACAAACCTGATAGACAAAAGAACAAAAGCAACAAAACAGAAAAAGCCATGTTGAAAATACTTACCATAATGAAGAAGGGAGACGCTTCTGAGCTCTTCGGAGAAGATGTGTTGGGTCCCGTATGAATATTCTTTCTGTGATCAGCCATATGCAAATAAACTTGCAATCTTTAACAGAGCAGGCTGTGTGAATGTTCAATTAACTGTTTGACATTTCCATATAATTCAGTCCATATCAGTTATCAGTTATAGTCTGCAAATATAAAACTGAAATATCATCAATGAATGTCTTCTCTACTGCTAGATGAATGGTCCATCAGTAAGTCCAACACAATTGGACTAGTAAATATACAAGTAATACCGGTAATTATGGATTTTTTCAGGACTTTATAAAGATACAGAACATGCCAATTTAAGCTAATTTAATAGTGATGCAACAAAAGTTGTTTTGATTTCAGTGCAGAATTTTCTTTGTAACCTGACAGAATGTGCGTTAGTTCAGTTGTGTGTTAAGGTTATTTTGTCTGATACAAGTGTGTCCTGTCTAGATCAAACTTGCATCAAATCTGACTGGCTTTCACACTCTGTAATCTCTTCTGAAAGTTTGGGAAAGACTACAAATAACCCTTCCTTAACACACGCTTGTGCATCAAGCAACAAAACCGCATACAACAGATTTCACTTAAGGTGGATAAGTGAATATGACTGTAATTTCTCTGTTTGATTTACTCTCTAATATGACCAAACTGCTACCTCTTTTTAGGATTTTATTATTAAATGAAATCAGCCACAGAACATGATATAATGGCAGCAGTGATTGTCTGCATTGTCTGTGTCATGATACTAAAATGTAAGATATTATTCACTGTAACCCTCACGTACATGCTGTAGCTCTCAAGTAAAAGCATGGTACAAAAATTATGTTTTAGAACAATTATGACAAAATATCCAACGCATTCTCATCCTTTGGCGTCATATAGGTGACGCCATATGACATTTCGTCGAAATCTTACGCACATGGCATCCTTTAGCGTCAATATAACACGCACTGTTATGGGTAGGTTTAGGTCTGGAGTAGGGTTACGGTTATGACGCCTTGGGATCTGCATCTCATATTGACGCTAAAGGATGCCATGTGCGTCGGATTTAGACGCGCGTCACCTGTATGACGCCTTGGGTTCTGCGTCTCATATTGACGCTAAAGGATGCCATGTGCTTAAGATTTCGACGAAATGTCAAAAGCGTCACATGTATGATGCCTTGGGATGAGAACGGGCTGAAATATCTCTACTCTATTCCTTGTTCCTGATGACATGTAGGACTGATAATCTTATCCGTTCAAGTAAACATTATACTAATTATAAAAATGTTTACATGTTTATGTACCATTAACTTATTTAGTGTGATCACTCATGAGTGAATTCTTGGCTTAACATACAGTTGTTAACACCAAGGAAAGTGAATATCTATCAAATTAGTAATGTTCTGTTTTTTATTTGTCATGGAACTCTGTGTTTGCATTTGTTCATGAATTATTCTGAAATGAAATTAACACAGAACAATTATTAAGCAAATATTTATTTTTATGAAACAATATTCAGTAAATATACAAGAGAGTTGCCATAATACAGTAAGCACACTGATTTCAATAAGTTTTCTAAACAATTTTCCCTCTCAGTTTTTTCATTTCTGCATTTCTGATTTAAAATGTAATATGAAGATACATATTAATGAAAATACATTTTAAATTCCCTATTTACCACACTCAAATATTTCTGCCCATTATCACTCATGTGACTGTCAGCCTCTGCTTTTCCACAAGAGACTGAAGCCGCCCTGAACTGATGTGATGGATACATTTTTTTTATTTTATTTTTAGTAAAGAATAATGTTAATAATAAAGCAATGAATGTTAAAATAAATTTGTAATAATCCGTTTTTAGTAAGTATCAAAGGGGTAATAAATCAGTCTATGTGTGTGTGCGTGTGTGCGTGCGTGCGTGCGTGTGCACGTCTGTGTGTTTAGCTCAAATGCGGAACTGGTCATCAATCATGATATATATATATATATATATATATATATATATATATATATATATATATATATATATATATATATATATATATATATATATATATATATATATATATATATATATATATATATACACACACACACACACACACACACACACACACACACTGAAGTCCTCCTGGACTTTTAAGCAATATCCTCATACACATTATCATTTTTGTTAGCAGGTGAGTAAAAACCATGTTCCTTAAAACCAGTAGTACAAATACAAATAGTAATACGTATAAAGAAATACAGCAGGAGGATAGTGCCGATAATTAAAGCAAAACAGGCCTCCAAATCTTTAAGAGGATTCCAAAGAGATTTACCAATCGTATTTCCAACCCAAGAAAAGAAATCAGTATCAGTAGAAGGCTCACTACTGTTTTCAATTTCATCCCTTAACCGAGTCATATGTTCGATCACATCAGTCATGTTATGGTCTATATCTGAGATATACGTACAGGATTGATCTCCGATTACAGCGCAGACGCCTCCATCTTTTGCAAGGAGATAATCTAATGCAGCTCGGTTCTGTAAGGCCAATAATTTCAGACTTTTCATTTGATCAATCAGTAAATTAAATCCTTCAATAGCATAATAAGCAAAAGATTCCAATTGCATGCTAATATTATCAATGACACGAGCATTTTGAACTGTTCCATACCAAGGAAAAAAGCCTCCCTCAGTTTTCCAATGTGAAGAGATTCTAATGTGCAATTTGTATGTTCCACGTTTTTGTCTAGTGAACTTATTATTTACTATTTTATCATTTGGGGGAATGAAGGTAAGTGGGTTGAGAGATAGCCAATATAACAACACCCTGACCATTGCGGTGGTAACCATGAATAAGCATTGTTACCGCAAATCCAGAATTTATTTTTCAACAATCCGTATTGTTCTTGTGAGGTTGGAATGACTGAATCAGTGTAAACTGAGACATTTTCAAACCCATGATTGGTCATTAAAATATAACTTATAGATTTTGTCATGGACCACATATTTCCAGAGGAATTTGTTGGACCCCAGAAAGGATTATTATTTACATATCGTTTGGCACAACGTGAATGTCCAATCCACTTATTTTTAATTCCAGAATTTTGACACACACACACTGGAGCTATAAATTTAGGTTTAACATAGACTTGAATAGCTTTAGGCATGGTGTCTTCTCTAATTGCTTTAACGTCTGGCTTTGCTGGAACAGAGTCATTGGAGTGTATATACTCACAAGTTGAAGCACATTCTTTAAAAATATCAATGTCAATACCGAGTGTGATTAGTTGATCACTAATATTAGACAACAAAATTGAACAAGGAACTTTTGGAAGATAATAAGTCATTGCCTGTAACCACATTAAACATTTGAATTCAGTCTCTTGAATTGACACTGGTTGAACTCTGAATGGTTTATCGGTAGAATGTGGAGAGTTTGCACTTACATAACATTCAGAATACCCTTCATGTACAGCAGTGTGATTGAGCAATCTCCACCACACACTATCCTGGTGTGCAGTCAATGGATGGGAATGTTTGAAGACTTGGTTAAGCAATTCGTCATTAGATTGACCTGTAGCGGCGAGGAATATAATAATGGGGATGATACAAAAGTAACCCATTTTCTTCAATTAATGGGAACGAGGTGCATAAATGCGTATCGACAGATGTCGTTTTGATTACAGTCACAATGTGGAAATTTATCACAAAACCAGTACCGTGAGTGGGGTTTCAAAAGAGGATTTATTGGCAGTGGACGAGTTCGATTGAGGATGAGGTGTCCTGGTCCTGGAGTAAAACAGTGAGGTGGGAAGAACCACACCTCCACTACTGCCGATGAGATGTCAGGTTCAAATGAAGGAAGAGAAGGCTTTGCAATGGACGTGGCACCCAATGTTGCAAGGATACGAGGATCATCTAGGAAAAGTTGATGAATGGCACTTTTCCAATGCTTACCATCAGGTGTCACTCAGAACAGTAACCTGGGTGGGTGAATGTATTCAGCATAGTCTCCAGAGTCTCTCATTATTCCTGAGGAGTATATAGAGGTAGATAAAGAGGATAGAGAACACATGGAGATAGATAAAATGAAAAAAAAAACAGCATAAAACACAATATCATATTTCCCTAAGACTTACAATACATCAACAAACCCTATTGCAGGCAGATCCTTCAGCAACCCTGTGGAGAAAAAGACAGCATTGGGAAATTCTTGTCCGCGCTTAAAAAAAAAGAAACAACTAATGTCAATTTTAGCTGCAAAAATCATAGCAGCACTGAACTATACATTGTCCTCGTACCTGTCAAAGTTAATCAAATTTTAATTTAGGTTAGATGCATCCATAGAGTCAAGTCTGGCTCAATTTCAACAAGTACTGAACATGTACAAGTAATTGCAACAATAACCTTTCAAAAAACTGTTCTAAAGGAACTTTTTTCTTAATTTGAAGAATTTTTTAATATTCTTAATATCCCTTTTCCACTGGAAATATTCCATGGATGATAATGGTTCTTCATGGAACCATCTGTACTAATAAAGAATCTTTATTATTAAGAGTAAATGACTACCTCTAACACACACTGAATGAAAAACAGGGTGATCATGCTAAGTATTAAAATATGAATATTACTGGTCATTGATGCTGAAGGTCCAGGGATGATGTGTGAGTCTTCTTCAGACGCAAGAGTGAAGATGTAAGTGATGTAGATGTTATTTATAGTCCTGGACCCTGGACTGAAAGTGTCCACATAACCACTCTCTCTTTTACAGAGGTCATTGGCAGGGTTCAAGCTTCTCCTTGTGTGAGTAATTCACCACCTATCCAAATATCAAATGGCCAAAAAACACAAACATAGTCAGCTAAATCAGCTAAAATTTGCCACCTTCATACTAAAGAATGTCTTTACTTTTTTAGCTAACAACCGGTGAACATGTTTCATTCGTTTCTCTTTTAAGAATGTGCATGTCTATTACAATTAATTATATTAATTCTAATCTCAGAGCCGTAGATACAAAAGCTCACCATGCCTGTGTGTTTTGTACCAGACTGCACACACACGAGCTTGGTGACGTACATAGTGTGGGATGAGAGATTCACTGAGCAATTTTCACATAAAACTAAATGTTACTCTTCTGTTTTATGACAAACTGCGACTTTCTTTACTTTCATAATTATCTTTTAAATTGAAAAACATCATATGTGTAATTCAGGGCACAGTTCAGACGGGATAAAAAGAAAAGATGTCTCTCACCATTGACTACTATGCATATTTTTTCCGAAATAAGGTCCCATGAGCCGGAAGCGGAGGGGAGGGACTTAGGCTCTCTATACGCACTCTTATACAAGACTTAGGCTATTCACGTTTAAACTTAACACACTTAAAAACGTATTATTACTTCTATATAGATTTATATATCAAGTTGCTCAAGCAAGTGGCAAAACATTTACATTTATGCTAACATCGCAAAATTAAAACATACACAAAACAAAAACAGCTCTTTCATACCTTTTCTTTTGCATTTAAATCGTTACAAGAAATATTGTGGTCACAAAGAACTTGTTTTTCCACCTCCATGAAGTGACAAGTGCATCCATTATGTCGCGATGTTGAGGTAACGTTACTGTGTAGTTTTCCTTGCTTTAATTATCCCCCGAGCTTAAAAAGAAAATGATTGAAAAATAGTAGCCTATAATTTAATTAAATGCATTTAAGGAGAGATTACTATATTTTTATATCAATCCATGATTCCGTGTTCATTGTGAACATGAACCATGCGCTGTCAATTTAATTGAGCATGTGCAGCACAGAAGAAATAGACTGTGTGGAAATGATCTCTGCACTGCTGTATACGCACCGCACCTGGAAAGCATTGCCACACCGCATCCGCGTGCAGGCCTATGTTAAAGCTGCCGTCGGCAACATTTTTTTGATCATATTCAGTGATATCGACACTATAAACCGACAGAACAACATAAATAAAGTGGATTAAGAAAAAAACCTGAGCTTCTAACTCCACCTGAAGCGTGTTATTTGTTTTGCAAAAATCCACAGCTCCCGGATCATCGGGTCCAATCAGCGCAGGGGGGTGTGAGATCTGACTGTCAATCACAGATCGGGCACACGCCACCCCTCGCGCACGTTACAATCACATGCACACGCCTGAAGTTCGCGCAGTAACGAAGAGTGATGGCGGATGTATCTCACTTTCAAAACACTAACAAATCAAGTAAGCTCATTTAGAGTAAATAACGTTAGCAATTGCAATCTATCGGTAGATTAGCCAGGGCAGCATACCTCCAAATACTCCATGGTGTTGATGGATGCTGATGAGACGGGCACGTTCACAGAAAACCTGGTGCACACGCACTGACGAGCACGAACTCGGTGGGAGGGTATTCGTTGATAGTGGGGGAGGGGCATGAGAGTTGTAAACATTAAAAATTTTGCCTAAGTCCACTCAATCTGCCAGACTTGCCGACTGCAGCTTTAACATGGGTACGGAAAAATACGCACCACATATGCACTGCAAACGGAGTATGTGTGAAACAGGCGTTAGCCAGAACTGTTGCCCTACAGACTATAGTTTGCTGCTGCTCGTCGGTCCAAATAAGTCCAAATAATGAATGTTGCACCGGTCTTTTTCACCAGCTCCTCTGTTTCGCTTTCAGCCATGTTTACTCAAGATCACGAATACGATGATGCGTTGCAGCCTTTCGCAGCTCGTGGCTCTACATTTTGTGGGTAGATTGCGTGAGTGAGTGTGTGTGTGCCTGTGTGTGTACAATAACAATTGTAGCAAAATATAACATTATGATGTCAGAAATCATTTTAAATACGGTAGTACATTGAGTTTAATGTATCGACGCAGAACTCTTGTTTAATGTGTTAGTTTCATTCTTACATCTGTCAACTGGATATGTTTGATTTGCATTAGGTATATCCGTGCAGCAAGATGTTTCAAAAAAGTTTAGATTGAAAATATCGACCCTGGCAAAAAATGCCCCACCCGTAAATTATGCCTATGATTGGACAAACATTTTATGGTCCTCCACCTTCCACAGACAATATACATATAAATATATTTAGACTGCTTAACTTTGTGATTGCTATCAGGATGTGAACTTTCAACCAGCATAACAAAAACATTTTCTGGAACAAATCGCCTACCCTGCCTTTAAAACTGGGTAATACACACATTCACATGCCATACAAGCAAACATAACATTTGCATCAAGACAGAAATGCTTTTGAGAAACGCAGACCTGAGGTTTCCTGATCTGCAGGGTGTTTACTGAAGTGTAAACTGAATTCCTGCAAGTAATTGGCCTGCCATGGACTGCCCTGCCTCTGTACATTTAATATGAGGTCAATTCCAGCATCGTGGGTGTTATTGCTCTCTGTCATCATTTCTGAAACAGAGCGTTTGGGAAACACAATGGGCCCTATCTTGCACCCAGCGCACGATCTGAAACGCAAGTGTCAAAGCGCAAAGCGCAAGTAACTTTGTGGGCGGATCCCGGCGCTGTTGCTATTTTCCCGGCAGGATAAATGCCTCTGCGCCTGGCGCAAATCTAAAAGAGGTTGGTCTGAAGTAGCTTCATTATTCATAGGTGTGGTTTGGGCGTAACGTGAAATAAACCAATCAGAGCGTCATCCAACATACCCTTTAAGAGCAGGAGCGCATGTCGCATGGCGGATTGTTATTATTATGGCGCATTTACCCGGCGCGCTTCAGAATCGGTTCACAGCCGAGGAGATCGATGTTCTCGTCAGGGCCGTAAAATAAAGAGAATTGACATTGGGGATGGGACAACACCACCCAAATCAATAGAAAAAAATATGAGAAAGCTCAACCAACGTGATCTCATGAGAATACGTGTGTATTTTTACGTAAAGTGTAGTTCTATCATACGTACATTTGTTTACGTTTTATATACGCAGAAACGTATAATACTGACGTATTTACAGCACTAAAACGTAAAAATATTTACGTATTGACAGCACAAAAACGTAATTTATTTACTTATGAACAAATCTACCGACGTAGACATTTGTACGTGTTGCTATTTATGCATAATCTTGGCATTAATGTTTTTACTCTATTGCATTCAACCGTCTTATCAATTACGTTTTCAGTCGCATTTATTAATATAATAGGCCTAAAGAACGTTACTCATAAATATTAACCTTTCGCTCTGTTCGTGCCTTCTGCAACAAACTCGTTTTGGAGGATTAGCCTGCGTGGTGTTAAAAAGGAATACACTTTTAACCTTAAAAATACCTTGTTTAATCGTTTAAACCATTTTGTAGTATTTAGTGTATTTACACAAAAAGCATTTTCTCCAATAAAACACAACATACTGATACATTCACAAAAGACATACATTTTATTATCTTGATGTAATCCAAATCCTAGAATCCATACGTTGTTTGCAAGAAACAGATCCAAATTCAGCCTTTTATCCAGAGATCTTCATCTTCATTTCTCAGCAGCGACCGCAAACGTATCCTGCGCTAGTGATGAATTCAAATTCAAAAAATGCGCCTTCAAGAAGCGTTACGACATGTTTTACGGCCGTGATATCAAACGCTTATTGGCTCTCGCCTGCTTCGTCACAGATTGCGACATGCCGTGTTTTAGTCGGTGTAGTACATTTGAAATGGAGAAGCGCGCATGCATTCAGAGAGCGAACCGGAATCGGGTTAACATTTTCATGGATTAACGTTAATAACTTAAATTCTGATCTGTACCTCATACACAACTACTATAATACTGCCAGAGAGGACTGCGACTGCAACGCATCATCATGTGAACGACTTTTGGTAATGTTAACGTGACCGGTTTTGACATTTTCGCAATAAATAAATAATGTGAAAAGTATACTTGTCTGTCTGTTATGTTTTTTTTTCTTCATAATTGTGTTAGCCTACGTAGTTTTATGGAATGGTTATGGGTAGGTTTAGAGGTAACGTTAGGAGTAGGATTAGTGGCTCAAAATATATTTTAATGCTATATTGTTAATAAAACTGCCATTTACCTACACATCTCTGACCATTACGTTTTATCCTTTTTATATTCTGTATAAAATGGATATGTTTAGGTTTTGGGAGTAGGATTAAGGGATCTTGTTACGTTTATCTTTAAAGATATACAGATATCTTTATGATATGAAAAATATACGTAAATAGTTAACGTTTTGTAGCTGTAAAAACGTAATAATGTATACGTTTAAATGTTGCAAATACGTCCATTTTATACGTTTCAGCATCTATCCAAACGTACAAAAACGTACGTTTTCTATCTTTGAAAATAACGTATTAATACCTACGTATTAACAATGAGACCAGGCTGGCTCTGCCCTGGTCCTCCCATGTACCACCCTATGTTTTTCCAGCGCCTCGCCAGTCCCTCGTCCACCTCCCAAACCTCCACACTTCTTTCATTTGAGCCATCCATCACGGTGCGAGTCCACATTTTTCCAATTCTGTCACCAACAGTGTTTAGTTTTACTAAAATCTGGACTTTTAGTTTATTGTTAGCTTCCTTTGTTTCACACCAGTCATCAGTTTCCATGGACACACATTGATCATCACAGGTGTTTGTCATTGTCTCATTATCACAGTGTATTTCAGTTCCTCTTTGTGCTCACTTTAGTTGTCCAGGATTGTTGTGTGTTACAAGCTGTTATGTTACCTGTCCATCAGTGGATTACTTGAGCATGTTTTATTAAATACCTTTGTTTTGGGACCTCTTGATCTTTATCATCTGTTTACATTTAACATATGATTTGCATATATATTTATTTTTATTTAAAAAAAGCTTCAGTTGTTAATGTTCTTTGCTGGATTATACTTGTATTATCTGGTTTGTTCAAATAACATTCAATATATATATATATATATATATATATATATATATATATATATATATATATATATATATTATATATATATATATATAACTTTGTCTGGCAGCAAACGATTGATTACATCATAGAACTCAACTATGAATGAATTTGGATGTAGGAACAATTACATAGGAACTTACTGAAATGTGGATTTATTTATAAGGTGGTCCTGTTTACACGACTGCTAAGTAAGTCTTCTGGACAGAAATCAGCATGCATATTAACCTAAATTTAACAAACCAAAGGGTATTGTAGGGGTGTCACGCCATGGCTGCATTTCCCAAAGGCATCTCTTTCTCAGTAAGGGTAGGTTCACAAATATTATGTTTACTAATGTACGTCATGTGAATTTAAATGTTAAGTTGGCACAACTCATCAAAGTATGTTCACAACTCATCATGTCCACATTAGGCCCATGTTGTCTACAATAAATGTGAAGGCATTCCTTGGTAAGCTGGCAAATTTAGCTGATGTGTCCTCAAAGTCTATCTGTGTTCTCGGCCAATTGGCATTTGGTGGGATGAGTGTGAGTGTGTGTTTGTGTGTGTGTGTGTGTGTGTTTGGGGGGGGGGTAGGGGGGTGGATCAAACGTCCAAGTGGTCAAACGTCTATAACTATAAATAGTATAAAAAGCATCCATACCTTACTTTCATCTTCACTCTTGCATCTGAAGAAGACTCACACATCAAGCCTGAACCTTCAGCATCAATGGTCAGTAATATTCATATTCGTAATACTTACTATGATCACCTTGATTACAGAGTTGTAAATTACTTGAGTAATTTTACTTGATTACTGTACTTAAGTATTATTTTTGGGGATTTTTACTTACTTGAGTACAATTAAAAAACAATACTTTTACTTAATTACATTTTTTAAGAAAAAAAGTAAAATTTTATTTACAGTCAAAAAGTACAACTTTTTTGGAGATCACTTTGTTCTATTTTCCCTTGCTATTACCAAACCAATTGAATCCAGTTTAATTTAAATGTTTTTAAATTCTGCCAATGAGATTCGTTTTCACATTCCATGAAATTGATCAGAAATGTTCACTGGTCCTTTGGAAGTGACGTCATGTCGCATCTATCCAACCCGATCAACCCGATCCGTACGAATTGGTCGTGAGATAGCGTTTAAATATCTGCATCGGCTGCCTGTGAGAGGCATTTCAGCCCCAAAAGGGCTAGGCTTGACACTCACAATATAAAAATCAGCTTCTGCTTAAGTTAAATCCGAGGTTTTACAACTTTGTGTAGCATGTTGCATACTGCCATTAGATAGTAGACTTATAGTTTGATAATTAAATATAATTAAAGCAGGATAAAACCTTGTATGTAGTTCATTCACTTCATGTTTTTAGAGATTAAAAGCTTAAGCAAGAATCTCTAGTTTTCATTTTTGCTGTTACTTTTACTTCTTTAATTCTCAAGTACAATTTTAGTGTGGTACTTTTTTTACTTTTACTCAAGTACGATTCTGGCCAGATACTTTTAATTGAATACAATTTTCCCTCAGTACTTGTACTTTCACTTGAGTAACATTTTTGAGAACTTTTTACACCTCTGTTTGATTAAAGGTAGTGTGTTAAAGGTAGTTGTTTAACATCATATTAATTCTTAATTTGTATTTTGTCATCTGATATTGATCAAGTGAAGGCAGAGGACTGTCGATTCATTTATGTGTCAGTAACATATAGTTGTGTTTTATATATGTGTGTGTTTAATCTCTTTAGAAGTTCATTGTGTTTCTGAGTGGACTCCTGCACTTTCTGCTTCTTCTTCGGTCAGAAAGTGTGGAGGAACAAGCGAACGTTACAACTCTTGCCCACATAATTGACTTCTTCGATCAGAAGTGAGTAAAATAAAGGTTTAAAAGTATAATTTTATTTTATGATGTAGAGAGAGTTAATGAATTAAATGTCATTAGTAAACAGTGTTTAAGCTGCCGGACATCATGAAACTCTTTTAAAATGGCTTCATTTGATGTTTTACAGCTATTCGGAAAAACCTGCAAATAATGATCCCGAGCCGTTTGCTGTAGCCATCAATGTACCGAGGAATCAATGTCAAGGGAACTTTGATCCTGGGAACTTCACAACTCACGTGACACATGTAAAAAAAAACATTTATGAGGATGATAATAAATTTTACAATGGCACAGACCTCATTGCTGCAGGATGTTTAAATGTAGAAAAAGTGGAAAATTGCAAAAGTATAGCATCAGTGTCGTACCTGCTCCAAAATGAAACCTTATCATTTACCAATCTCTTAACCCGTACAAATGACAGATGCGTTGTCATCTACACTGTCTACTCCCCCTGTCAAAAAATGTCAGGCAGTTATAACTTTACACCAGCCCTTGAAACTTTGAAGAATCGCAGTGGAATTAAAGCCTTTGTCATCAAGAATGGGGTTGATAAAAATGGCCATAAATGCTCTGATCCTGCAGTGAACTGTACAGAGATTGCAAACTATGTTCCCCTCTATTGCTTTGTGAATAAAACTGTTATTCCTATAGGCTATAACAAAGCAATGTGAACACCAGTGATGAACAAGATGATCAGAGAATGAGTCTGATGTTCCCATCAAGTGTAGGCCTAATGAACAAGTTCTCAAACATTTAATTAATTGCTGTACTAAATATGAAATGCAACTCATTTAGGTTCTGGTAGTTTCTGAGGAAGCTAAAAGTTTTTACTAGTGTAAAAAAAAATCTGAGGAGGGAAAATTGTTTAGTAGACTTCCTGAAAGACAATGTGCTTATGCTGTATTTAGATGGCAACCGTCTTGTAATGATTTATATAAATATATTATTTGCTTATTGCATGATGAAAAATAAATATTTGCTCAATAATTGTACAGTGGTTTTATTTCAGAATAATTCACGGACAATTGCAAACACACACCCTTTACACCTTTAATTATTTCCTGAAATAGCCCAACGCGTTCTCACCCCAAGGCGTCTTCTAACTGGCAATTTTGACCATGCTTCAATATCCGACGCTTTAGGTACCCTTTAGCGACAGTTAGTTGACGCGATCCTAGGGCGTCATCTAACTGACGCTTTACCTTTAGCGTCAGTTAGATGACGCGGGTAGGTTTAGGTCTGGGTAGGAGGGCGTCATCTAACTGACGCTAGGGGTAAAGCGTCAGTGAGATGACGCCCTAGGATTGCGTCATCTAACTGATGCTAAAGGGTGCCTAAAGCGTCGGATATTGAAGCATGGTCAAAATGATTCCCAAGGCGTCTTAACTCAATGAAGTCTAATTTTAAGTTTAAAGAAATTTTAGATAATTTTAAACTCTTTTCATTTTCTGTTAATTGTGGATTACAAACTTTTTTCACACATCATTTGTGTTCACACATCACCTCTGAACACAGAATGACAACAGAGCAGCAAAACAATAATTTAAAGATGCTTTTTTTCTGTGCTGCAAAGTCAAATCTTTAAAGTATCTTAAATGCAATAATTTGATTGATCTGGTTGTAGATGTAAATGTCTGTATTATTATATAAAAGTATTTAGATTTATTCTGTGACAAAAAAAAGAACATTACTAATTTGATAGATATTCACAGCTCTTGGTGTTAACAACTGTATGTTATAAGCCAAGACTTCAGTCATCGGTGATCACACTACATAAGTTAATGTGTAAAAAACATGTAACATAAACATTAGTACAGTATTCACTTCAACAGATCATAATTATTATCAGTCCTACAAGTCATCAGGAACCAGGAATACTTTAACCATGAATGAACATTTTGTCATAATTGTTCTAAAACAGCGAATCATTTTCTGTGGCTCTAGAGTGATTTCTTTCTATTCTATAACAAAATATTTAAGAGGTAGCAGTTTTGTCATAGAGAGAACTTAGTCTACTCAAAATGATCTGGTTGCATGTGGTTTTGTTGCTTGGTGCACAAGGAAGGGACATTTGTAGTGTTTCTCAAACGCTCTGTTTCAGAAGCAATGACAGAGAGCAATAACAAGTTAAGCAGAGAGTGGTTGAGCCAGTTAGATAGGCAAGTTTGATCTAGCTTTCCTCAAACAAGGGATATTCATATCAATGCAAAATCATCTTTACTTGAACTAACACATTCTTTCAGGTAAAAAAAAAAGCTGTTGCACAAAAAATTCAACAAATTCAGTTTCTTCGGTTTCTTAGCAAGTTGTTAAAGTGTCTTAGTATGTTTAGCACATTGATAGTGTTCCAAGCATGTTTTAGCTTTTGTAATGGGAAGTAAAAAAACAACCTCATCATTAACACATCAATGCATGATCAACTAAGATTGTTTTGCCTTTTTACAGTTTAGCAGGATACAAACAAGCAAAAAATTTATTAAAATAAAAAGCATGTATAAAACTGTAGAAATAAGGTGTATAAGGTGTGGCCCCTTCAAGAGCTGCTGATAATTACAAATCTCCCTGTGTTAAATCTTGCCTTAATGAGTCGAGCCCTTATAACATTCTGGCCGGACTGGAGAACTGGGACAACCACAGTTCACTAAAAGCCTTCTAAGATATTGTGGCTCATGTTCTTCTCTACCGCTGGAATGAGAATGAGTGTTTTTATACATGATCATTGGCTGTAGGTAATCAGTAAATTAGTGTGGCAATTAAATGGCAGTGTTTTCTAAATTAAATTTCTATATTTTTACTTTAACATTATGTTCTAACAGTGATTTCCAAACAAAAATTCCAGCTTAAAAACATTGGAGCTGTCAATAAATTACTAACGTTAATCATACTACACACAGAAAAATTATGGGTTAAAAATAACACAACTTGGGTTGTTTTATAACCCAACCGCTGGATCAATATTGCACCAGACCAACAGTAGTTAATTTGACCCAGCAAGATGGGTTGGTCATTTTTAACCCAACAAATGAGTAAATATATATGCTACCCAAATGCTGGGTCAAATTAAATACAATTCTGGGTTGATTCAACTACATATTTGTTATAGTGTACCCAAATGCTGGGTCAAATTAATTACAATTCTGGGTTGATTCAACTCCATATTTGTTATATGTACCCAAATGCTGGGTCAAATTAATTACAATTCTGGATTGATTCAACTACTTATGTGTACCCAAATGCTGGGTAAAATGAACCCCTATGCCATATTAATTCTAACACATTACAGTACAATTTAAGAAAATAAATTGCAATATACTATTATTTAAACAAGCGCTCAGTGTGTGGACTCACTCTGGTGATGATGTGATGAAGTTCAAAGCACAAACAACCAGGGATTAATTTGAGCCGGAACACGCCGGAACATGTTCCGGCACCTCTGACGTTGGATCCGGAACCTTTTTTATTGGATCCGGCACCTCCTGTCACTATGGAAAATTAGTCGCCTAAATTAAAAACAATTACTGTTTGTGTAGTGTTCAATGTTGTTATCTGTCTTGTTAGTCTTTAATCCCCATTGAAGTTCCACAAAAATCTTGTGTTTGCAGTTTCGATGCGAGGTAAACTTTCAGGGTAAAGTGGGTCGCGGGCGAGAAGCGCAGCGCCGGCTGAACACATTATTCTCTATGAGTAGCCACAACGTAGCGCCATTCGGCGACGTTAATGTAGCCTAACTTATATACTATCTGACTTCACCCTGTGGTGCAATATACATTTAGTTTTACATTCATTTACAGAAATCAGTTGCTTGAATGAAAATTGCTGATATTAGTCACTTCACTTCACAAAACTTCGTTTTTCTATTAATTGTATCTTAATTTTAATCAATTTTTCATCACCCAATTACCTGGATTTATTAAATAAGCAGTAAATATATAGTAGAAAATATATCATCAAGGCCCGTATACGGAAACGGGAGAGAAGGCATTTCTGTCTTCTAGCCTACACCTTCAGCATGGAAAACTTTGCAAAAGGAGTTGAAACTCTTTGAGTTAATCTCGCTAAATGCTTTTAAATCCAAAATGAAAGATTTAGAGGCAGATGCATTAATATGTAGGCTAGACTGTAAACATTATTTTAAATGCATATGCAATGTTAGCTTTAGTCTTCTGTGTTATTTGTCTGTAGGCCTATGTGTTTGTAGGCTACTACTGCCTGTCTTATCCAGGTCACCCTTGCAAAAGAGGTTCTTAATCTCTTCTTAATCCTGGTTAAATAAAAGGTTAAATAGAGTCGCCGGCGCGTGAACTGGACTCGTCTCATAACCGAAACTCAGCGTAGGCTAATGTGAAAATATCATTTGACACCACATTTATTTGCGTTAAAGTCCTTTTTCTCGACAAAAAGTGTTTCCAAACTTGTTTTTCGCGACATTTAAAGTATCGACATAGAATTTATGCGCTAAAGTTAAACGGGAAAGGATTGTGTCGACATTTGCAAAATATGATCGATAATTGGTATTTCCATCAACTATATCGGTAAACATTTTGATGCGCTAAACCTTTTTTCGCAAAAAAACCCTTGGATGGAAACCTGGCTAGTGATTGTAACAGTTTTCTTAGTAATTCTCTAGTCTTTACAGAGGAGAATTACTGAGCAGAAGTAAGTCTGTCTATGAAAAATTAAAAGCTCATAGTTTGAATCAAAAGTTAGCAGTGATAAAAGGAAAAACTTGACAGTTGTCGGCAATGAGGACGCACAATGCTAGAGTCTCATGTAAACATGTTGTGTGTTTGTTTAATCAATGACACTTATTTAATCCAGGTTCAAGAAATGTGCAATGTGAAATGTCTACCGTATGGATATCCGTTAATTGTTAACCCCGGGTAAATTATGAGCAGAGGTGTAAAGAGTAACAAAAATATTCTACTAAAATAAAAGTACAAGTTAAATTACCAGTCTAAAAATCTACTCAAGTAAAAGTAAAAAGTAGCTCATTTAAAATGTTCTCAGAGTAAAAGCTACTGAGTTACTTCTTTAACAGCGGGGGTGTGGTGGGAGTCTCACTCCTGTGGGGTTGTAATGGTGTGGAGATATTAACAGTATGGTAATGTCTCAGAAAATATCACTAATTACGTCATTAATCAATTATTAAATAAAGAAACTATATTATTAAATTATGGTTGTTATTATTATTATCATCATCATCAGTTAAAATGACAATTAAATGAATGAAAACAAGTTTTTGGGATGAACAAATGCTTTTAATAAAACAAACTTGAAACCATTTCTTTGTTTTGTTTATTAAAATTTCAATAAAACATGTCTAATCAACTAAATTCAATAATTATAATTATTTTTAATTATTTTATATGATAATGAATTAGATTAACAACTTTTTTTAACATTAGTATTTTTTTTATATCTTAGAGAATAATAGTCATATTAAATGTATTTTATTCAAAAATAAATGTTTTCTTTGTATGATTTAATACAAACAAATTAAGTGATTGATTGACTATTCATTGAGTCAACAGCTATGGGAGAGTCGATGATAAAGATGGACACCCCCGTCAGTACGCCACCGCCATCAATGTGCCGAAGGATCAGTGTCAACAGAACTTCATTCCTGGACAGAAAAACTTCCTGACTCGAATGTGAGAAATGCTATTAATGATGAAAATAATGCACTTTACCATCCCGATCCATTGGAAGAGCTCATCGCTGCAGGAAATAGGAGAGTTGAAATTAAAAATACATATTACTACAGGCATTCAGAGTCTCTCCTGCTGAATCCTGCTGGCAACTCGCCTATGAGCAAACTTTTGAATAAAGAAAAGACGGCTGCTCAGTTTTCTACACCTTTAATTCTCCTTGTGTTAAAACGTGTCTGAATGCGAAAGGGCCTCACAACATTTTAAATGCTCTGAAGAACTGGGAAACACATAGTGGAATAAAAGCTTTTGTCTTCAAGAATTTCTGGAAGTTTGACACTGAAAAAGATCTTCAGACTGTGTTTAAGCAGATTGTGGCTCATGTTCCTCTCTTCCGCTGTGAGAGTGAGAACGAGTGTTATGCTTGTAAAGGGGAAAGAAACACTCCCATAGACACTCACTGTCTGCCTCCAAAAATGACCAATATTGAACTGTAACATTACAGGTCTTTTCTTTTCTATATATGATTCTATAATTAAAAAAAATATATTATGCTCTATTGCATTAGAAAATAACGTACCCAAACCGATATCATCAACGTCATATAAAAACCTATTTGCTAAAGCAACATTTTACCTGTTTTTTACAGCGCTGCAGCTTATGAATGGAAGTCTCTTACAGACACAGAAAATAGTCTTTCTTTCCCAGAAAACTGCAGAATATAGGGCCTCATATAATGAAACAAATAGGTTAAATATTTCAAGAGGGTTACCAATGAGACTATGTTGGGTTATTGGTTGGTTCAGATATAATTGAATAGTTAGTGCTGTAAAATATTGAAACTGCTAAAAGTAAAGATAAAAATAGGGTCCTAAATGCAGTCCTGAAACTGCAGCCTCTGGTATTGCAGGAATTACTTGTAATTGGGTTCAACTTACACCTTTGAAAGCACTTCTACCAAAGTTACATTTATATAGTGCAGCTTTAACAAATTCAAAATCACAGAGGGAGTCTTGGCTCTGTCTTGTGCGACAGCTTGTAAAGGAGAATGAAACCACCTGTTTCTGTGTAGACTTAAAAAATAAAGATAATAAAATGTTTGTGAAAAAAAAAAAAGATTAGTAATTGTATGCCTTGAATTGTAAAATGGACTGTTAATAATTGATTGCTGGTTTTGCCATTGGGCTGATGTGAATTGTTGGTAATTGTGTAAAACTGTTTGTTTTTTTTTTACATCAGGGATGTAATGAGTCTAATAGTAATGCTTGTACGAGTTAAGTGTGTTTGCTAAGGAATGGTGTGGTAATTTATATATGATGGGTGTTTCATGTGGAATAATGCACCCACAATCCCTTTCTCTTTATCTGTGGTCTATTGAATTATACAAATCTGTTTTGCTTTGTACATTTTAACAGAATTCCCTTGGTTTCACAGAAAAGGATTAAGTCCCAGACTAAAATGCATGTTTGAGCTGTTTTAACTGAAACAATTTGCAATTTTAAAAATGTCAGTGTCATTGTTTTGTCTCGAGATGCACACCAGTAATGTTTTTTTTATAAGACATGTTTATAAAAGCTACTTAAAGAGATAGTTCACCCAAAAATGAAAATTATTTCATCATTTACTTCCCCTCAAGTTGTTCCAAACCTCTATGTGTTTATTTGTTCTGCTGAACACAAAGGAAGATATTTGGAAGAAAACAGATCTCAATCCCCATTGAATTCCTCAGTAGGAACAAATACATACTATGGTAGTCAATGGGGATTGAGATCTGTTTTCTTCCAAATATCTTCCTAAAAGATTCCTTAAACTTAGACACAGAGTGAGAAATCTCTCTGACCTGTCACCAGGAGATCAAGTGTGGATCACAGATACAAGATCTACAGGTACTGTGAGAGCCGCACATGAAACACCTTGATCTTACCTGGTCAGTGGACCACAGGGCACTTTGAGGAGGAATCGCCGCCACCTTATGCCCATGTCGGCAGACAAAAGCAGTAACATAAAAGAGCATGCTGCAGGGGTTGACCTGGAGGTAAACACTACCCCTAATGCCAGCTTTCTGCTGCCAGGCTTTACAGCTTGTGATCAGATGGCCAGGATCAAGACAATAAAAACACTTTTTTTATCAGGCCGTTTTTGCGCATATGCTTCACCGTCGAAAAACAGTTTGCCTTCGTTCTTGATTGTATTTTTTCAGTCGTTTATTAATGACCTTCATTGATGCTGTAGTAGTACTGTGCTGCTTTCGAAAACCAGACTGTAGGTCAGACAAAATGTGGTTGGAAACCAAATAGTCCTTTAACTGAGCTCCACCCAGAGTTTCTAAAACTTTAGCTAAAATTGGTAATTTAGAAATCGGTCTATAATTATCCAAATGGGCAGAATCACCTCCCTTTAATAGGGGGAGTACATAGGCCGATTTCCAGATTACTGGAATCTCATTGCAGACTAAAGTAAGATTAAAAATAATTGAAATTGGTTTGGCAATAAAATTAGCAGCTATTCGCAAAAAATAAGGCTCTAGACTGTCAGGGCCAGGAGATTTACTGGACTCCAAGGCAACAAGAGCTGATTGCACCTCCACAACAGAAAAAGGCTTTAGGCAAAATACCTCTTCAATCGCCCCAGATTTCCTTGGTGGAACGGATGAGTTTAAACAGTTTGTCACGATAAAAGAGTTGTCCCTTAACATTCTTTTATCCTTCCCTACATCCACAACTAAGGAGGGTTTAAGAGCGCGCATAACTGGGAACACAGTTTTATGAGTAAGTAAGAATTCGTCTGCAAATGTTGCCGCATCGAAAAGCTTAGATACTTTCTGCTCGTTTAAAGGGATACTCCACCGTTTTTTCATATTAAACTATGTTATTCCCTTAACTAAGACGAGTTGATACATACCTCTCTCGTCTCAGTGCGTGCACTCAATCGCTCTGGCGCACGAGACACTTTGATAGCACTTAACTAGCCCAGTTCATTCAATATGGGCCAAGCAGAAAAGCGACCAAACACCTCCACGTTTTCCCTATTTAAATACAGTTACACGAGTAGTGTAACTCGACCTAGGACGGTGACACAAAATAAAACGTTGCGCTTTTCTAAGCGTGTAAAGTGGATAACTATATTGTATGGCGGAATACCATAGTAAGTGCTTGGGAGCACTTCGACTCGGCGCATATATCTATAGACTCGGCGCAGTAATATCATCACTCCGGAGAGTGACGCCCGTTTCACACATACTCCGTTTGCAGTGCGTATGCGTTGCGTATTTTTTCCCGTACCCATGTTAACAGGTTAGAGCTTTCACACTGCACGCGGGTGCGGTCCGTCGATCCGTTCCAGTTGCGGTGCGTATACAGCAGTGCAGAGATCGTTTCCGCACCAAGTCTATTTTTGCTGTGCTGCAAACGCTGAATTAAAGTGACAGCGCACAGTTCGTGGTCAAAATGAACACAGATTGACCTGAAAATGTAGTAATTTCACCATAAATTCATTTAATGCAATAAAATGTAGTAATCTCACCATAAATGTATTTAATTAAATACTACTTTTCATCTTTTTACTTTAAGATCGGGGTTTTAAGCAAGGAAAACGTCAATTTACCCCAACAAGGACATAATAATGAACGACACTCATTCGTGGAGGTGGAAAAACAAGTTCTTTGTGACATGCAAGATTTATTGTATTAAAATTTAAATGCAAAAGAAAAGGCATGAGAGTCGGCTGTTTTTTTTTTTTCAATTTTAAGTTTTAATTTAAAATGTTTACGATTTTAATATAAGTACATGCACATATTTGATCACTTTCTTAAGCAACTTAATATATATAGGCCTATAGAAGTAATGCATTTTGTTTAAATTGTGTTTAAACGTGCATACGTCCATTCAAGTTTGTATATGTGTACAAAGAGAATCGCAATGCTGACAAAACTTTTTTTAAATAAAAGTTGCTGCATAATTTCTGGATTTGAAATAAAAATAGTGAGTATATGTTTGTGGTACAGCCGCGGATCAGTTACGCACTGCAAACGCAGCATATGTGAAAGCACTATAGCGTGTGCTGCTCCTGTACCGTATACGCACCGCAACACGCACCGCATACGCACTGCACACGGAGTATGTGTGAAACGGGCGTGAGAGGGGGAGAGGACTTTTCACGAGTGATGATATTACTGCGCCGAGTCAAAGTGCTCCCAAGCACTTGCTGTGGTATTCCGCCATAGAATATAGTTATTTTTAATTGTTTGGTCGCTTCTCTGCTTGGCCCGTATTGAATGAACTGTGCTATCAAAGTGTCTCGCGCGCCAGAGCTATTGAGTGCACGCACTGAGACGACAGACGTATGTATCAACTCGTCTTAGTTAAGTGAATAACATAGTTTAATATGAAAAAACGGTGGAGTATCCCTTTAAATGTACTACAAAGTTTTCTGGCAAACTATTTTTAAAATCTTCAAGCAAAATCAGTTCCTGCAATTCCTCAAGAGTTGTAATTTTGGTAGAAACACACCACTTCTCAAATAGCGATCTCTTTTCACACGCAAACTCCACAAACGTTTGCTTGGCTGTCTTTGAACAAGCCCTGAACTTCTGCCGGTACGCCTCCGGTACCAATTTATAAGCACGCAACACAGCCAATTTCACAAGATCATAATTCAGCGAATCATCGATTGGCAAAGCTGCGCAAACCTCTTGGGCTTTGCCAACGAGATTACACTGTAACAACTAGGGATGGGAATTGATAAGAATTTAACGATTCCGATTCCATTATCGATATTGCTTATCGATTCGATTCCTTATCGATTCTCTTATCGATTCTCATTGGGTGACATAAGTACAAATTGTTTGTTTGTATTAACTCGCTTTAATATCTGATCAGAAGACACAGCACAGAGTATTATTGGTGTGAACCTATTGAGAGTGAGGAGTTACGTGCCGATTTGGGCGGGGTCTGAGCCGGTCAGCCATGATGGTAGGAGACGCTATCGGTTACCAGGGGCAACGCCTTCAGAACCTCACAGAGAAGCGACTAAACATTCCAGAGCTCTCTAATTTTCGCGCATTTATTATTTTCGCGCATTTATTATTTTGGCAGGACAGAGACGGATTTACATATACGAGAAAAAAGGGAAGAAAGTAAAGCAATGCATAAAGATAAGGCGAAAGAAAAGGGACCTTACAGGAACAAGCTCACACCAAGCGCAAAACAGCGGTATTTGGAGAAGCAGCATCAAGATATTTGTTCTTTTGCATTAATAACAGTATTATTATTTTATTATTATAGTTAGGGAAAGTTAGGCATTTTGTTTGCCAATCTGCAAAAAAATTTCTTACCAATAGCTTTTTTTAACATGTGTTCCTATAGGTGTCTAGTAACACCTCCCAATTTATCCACGGCTAAATCCTCGGGGAAACGCCTGGAGAGGCTATCAAAGTTGGGGTGCCCAGAGGGCCTGGGTAAAAATAATGAAAAATTTTTTTTAACCAAAATTAGCTTTTGAGATGTCTAACTAGGGTTTTTTTAGGGTGCTGAATCTATCCCAGCCATTAGTTTTGAGTAAAAATTACTCCTTAATCTAGATTAAGCACGATTATGACAAAAATCATAATTGCCCAAAATTGCCCATTATTCCCTTGAAAGTGCATCTGTCCATCATAAAAGTGCCTCTATCCATCATAAAAGTGCATCTGTCCATCATAAAAATACATCTATCCATCATAAAAGTGGATCTGTCCATCATAAAAATACATCTATCCATCCAAAGTGCATCTGTCCATCATAAAAATACATCTATCCATCATAAAAGTGCATATATCCATCATTAAAGTGCATCTGTCCATCATAAAAGTGCATCTATCCATCATAAAAGTGCATCTGTCCATCATAAAAGTGCATCTATCCATCATAAAAGTGCATCTATCCATCATAAAAGTGCATCTATCCATCATAAAAGTGCCTCTATCCATCATTAAAGTGCATCTGTCCATCATAAAAGTGCATCTATCCATCATTAAAGTGCATCTATCCATCATTAAAGTGCATCTATCCATCATTAAAGTGCATCTGTCCATCATAAAAGTGCATCTATCCATCATTAAAGTGCATCTGTCCATTATAAAAGTGCATCTATCCATCATAAAAGTGCATCTGTCCATCATAAAAGTGCATCTATCCATCATTAAAGTGCATCTGTCCATCATAAAAGTGCATCTGTCCATCATAAAAGTGCATCTGTCCATCATAAAAGTGCATCTGTCCATCATAAAAGTGCATCTATCCATCATTAAAGTGCATCTGTCCATCATAAAAATACATCTATCCATCATTAAAGTGCATCTATCCATCATAAAAGTGCATCTATCCATCATTAAAGTGCATCTATCCATAATAAAAGTGCATCTATCCATCATAAAAGTGCATCTGTCCATCATAAAAGTGCATCTGTCCATCATTAAAGTGCATCTATCCATCATTACAGTGCATCTGTCCATCATAAAAGTGCATCTGTCCATCATTAAAGTGCATCTATCCATCATTAAAGTGCATCTGTCCATCATAAAAGTGCCTCTATCCATCCGTCCTTCGGATGAGACGTTAAACCGAGGCCCTGACTCTCTGTGGTCATTAAAAATCCCATGGCACTTCTCGTAAAGAGTAGGGGTGTAACCCCGGTGTCCTGTCCACATTCCACCCATTGGCCCCTGCCAATCATGGCCTCCTAATAATCCCCATCCACTGAATTGGCTCTATCACTCTCTCTCCTCTCCAACTATAGCTGGTGTGTGGTGAGCGCACTGGCGCCGTTGTACTGTGGCTGCCGTCGCATCATCCAAGTGGATGCTGCACACTGGTGCTGGTTGAGGAGAGAACCCCTGATATGATTGTAAAGCGCTTTGGGTGTACAGTAGTACATATGAAAGCGCTATATAAATGCCTCATTCATTCATTCATTCATTCATTCATTCATTCATTCATTCATTCATTCATTCATTCATTCATCATAAAAGTGCATCTGTCCATCATAAAAGTGCATCTATCCATCATTAAAGTGCATCTGTCCATCATAAAAGTGCATCTATCCATCATAAAAGTGCATCTATCCATCATTAAAGTGCATCTATCCATCATAAAAGTGCATCTGTCCATCATAAAAGTGCCTCTATCCATCATTACAGTGCATCTGTCCATTATAAAAGTGCATCTATCCATCATTAAAGTGCATCTGTCCATCATAAAAGTGCATCTATCCATCATAAAAGTGCATCTATCCATCATAAAAGTGCATCTGTCCATCATTAAAGTGCATCTATCCATCATAAAAGTGCATCTGTCCATCATAAAAGTGCATCTATCCATCATTAAAGTGCATCTGTCCATCATAAAAATACATCTATCCATCATAAAAGTGCATCTGTCCATCATAAAAGTGCATCTGTCCATCATAAAAGTGCCTCTATCCATCATAAAAGTGCATCTGTCCATCATAAAAGTGCATCTGTCCATCATTAAAGAGCATCTGTCCATCATAAAAGTGCCTCTATCCATCATAAAAGTGCATCTGTCCATCATAAAAGTGCCTCTATCCATCATTAAAGAGCATCTGTCCATCATAAAAGTGCATCTATCCATCATAAAAGTGCATCTGTCCATCATAAAAGTGCCTCTATCCATCATTAAAGTGCATCTGTCCATCATAAAAGTGCCTCTATCCATCATAAAAGTGCATCTGCCATCATAAAAGTGCCTCTATCCATCATTAAAGTGCATCTATCCATCATTAAAGTGCATCATATTTATTCAAAAACAAGGCAAGGATAGGCTATTAAATAATTTTTATTAATGACATCCGTATTTCATATTTTCGTAATGTCTGGTACCGTTAAACATGTTATCACGTGGATGAATAATCATATGCAAATGGTATGCAGATGAGGAAATGCATAGTAAAACTTGGCGTTGTAAGCTCCATATATGGTTATTTCGGGGTGGAGACGCATGTGCGCACAATCTTCGGCTGACTGGGATTTATAAAGTGAATTCTGGGCAGATTCTGGCGTACGCGCGGTTTTATAAGTCTGAATATTTTTTTGCGTACGACATTTTTGGCTTTCGGGCGCACGTACACTTTTAGTAAGGATCCTACGCACAGTTTTATAAATGAGGCCCCAGGTCTCATATGAGTATGTGCGCGAGTTTGTGTGGTGTGTGTGTGCTCGCGTCTCATATGAGCATGTGCGTGGAGAGTTTGTGTTTGCGCGTCTCATATGAGTATGTGCATGGAGAGTTTGTGTGTGCGCTCGCGCGTCTCATATGAGCATGTGCGTGGAGAGTTTGTGTGTGCGCGCGTGCGTCTCATATGAGTATGTGCCTGGGGAGTTCCGCGCATCTCGTGTGTGTAGAGTTTGCGTGTACAGTTACAGTATGTGCGTGAGTGACTTTAAGTGTGTCGTTGTGCATTTCATATGTATTTGTTTGCGCATTCAGATGTACATGTATGTTTGACTAGTATGTGTGCGCACGTGTTTCATATAGCCGTGTGCGTGAATGAAGTTTGATTTCTAGACGGCCCCTTATATATTGTCGTTTTTTTCGCGTGAAATATAACCAAACGAGCGCTTCTGCCTCGATGCCATGTTTGCTGCCTTCTGAACCAAAACAACGCAGCGCATGTGTATGGAATCAAAATCCTATGGCGTTATTTCCCTGTATAATGTCGAGAGCGCATTGTAGCGCGAAAGTAAAATTAATATAATGCGCGAGCGTGAATCTATGAGGCGCCGTCTAGGGCTTAAATCAAACTTCATTCACGCACACATATATGAAACACGTGCACACACATACTTAGTAGTCAAACATACACGTATACTGCTGAATGCTCGAACAAATACATATGAAATGCACAACGACACATCTAAAGTCGCTCACGCACACATACAAGCAAACTCTACACACAAAAGATGCGTAAAACTCTCCACGCACACACTCATATGAGACACGCGCACGCACATACAAACTCTCCACGCACACACTCATATGAGACACGCGCACACTCATATGAGACACGCGCACACTCATATGAGATGCGCGCACGCACATACAAACTCTCCACGCACACACTCATATGAGACACGCGCACGCACATACAAACTCTCCACGCACACACTCAGATGAGATGCGCGCACGCACACACAAACTCTCCACGCACATTCTCATATGAAACGCGCACGCAAACACACAAACTCTCCACGCACATACTCATATGAGACATGATCACACAATATATGATTCTCACTGTGAACGGAAGTCATTTCAGTGTAAACGGAAGGCATTTTCACTACGTTCAAATCATCAGTAAACATGAAGTTGCGAGGGATCTTATTAACGGTTTTATTTGTATTTGCAAGCTGCAATGAGGACGATAATCGAGTTCTTTAATAGTGTGTTAAGGTGTGTGTGTGTGTGTGTGTCTGTGTGTGTGTGTGTGTGTGTGTGTGTGTGTGTGTGTGTGTGTGTGTGTGTGTGTGTGTGTGTGTGTGTGTGTGTGTGTTTAGATCAAATAAGGAACTAGTAATCAATCATGAGCTTTGCATATATATATATTTACTCAGATATATTGTGTTACAGACTGGTTTATTATCACTTTGATACTTACTATTAGAAACTGATTATTAGGCCTGCTCACAAATTTAATATACCATTCATTGCTTTATTATTCATTTTATTCTTTACTAATAAAAAAAAGAAAGAAAAATGGGGAGTTTAAAATGTATTTTCATTAATATGTATCTTTATATTACACTTTAAATCAGAAATGCAGAAATGAAAAAAGCCGCCAGGGACCGTGGAGAAGATCGCCCTACTGGTGGGGGACCAGATGACAGCACGTTGTGGGAACCGGACCAAGATTTTTGATTTTTTTGTCTCCCCTCTCAGATCTGTCGCTCCTCATGCTTCCGTCTCCGTTTCTCTCGCCTCGTCTGTCCATACCACAGTCTATGGTCCATACCCTGGGGTGCGTTCGAGCTCGCTGTCGGCCGCCTGGGTGTTGGATAGGCGGCTGCCGTCCGTGAGGGTGCGGAGGAGTCGCCGCCACTAGCAAATATTTGCTGGAAGATCGTCTGGGGTTTCCCAGGCTAGCTGTTTACAGGACTGCTGGGTAAATGTAAGTCATCTAAAGAGAAACATCTGATAACATTTTAAATCAATACTCAAATCAGTTTGATCAGGTGTATTTGCTTAGCACCCAACCCAAAGGGGAAACAGGAAAGATGCTGGAATTTACCTAATATTAAATGTACAGAGGCAAGGCAGTTCACGGTAGGCCAATTCCTTCCAGGAATTCAGTTTACACTGAACATCCTGTAGATCAGGAAACCTCAGGGCTGTGTTTCTCAAAAGCATCTCTGTCTTGATACAAATGTTATGTTTGCTTGTATGGCATGTGAATGTGTGTATTACTCGGTTTTACGGCAACATATCCAGTTGACATTAATTTGTCTTAAATCAGATGTGATCTTGTGCTGGAATGTGTTGTTTCTTGAGTGTTTGCTGCCGCTGTTATCAGTGGTGCGGATACCGTTTTCTCTTGTGGCTCATACACAATCTTCTTTCCAGTATGCACACAAACGTGTCCCTGCTCTTGATATAAAATCATTATATATTTATTTACATTTATATAGCATTATTTATTCTATATGTAATACAACCCCGGATTGCGGATCTATGTGTTTATTCACTAACTATGACGAATATCAGGACTAACAATATAGATTATAGTAGATGTAAGAATGAAACTAACACATTAAAGAAGAGTTCTGAGTCGATAAATTAAACTCAGTGTACTATTTAAATTGATTTTTGGACATCATAATGTTATTTCTTGCTACAATTGTTATTACACACACACACACACACACACACACACACACACACACACACACACACACACACACACACACACACACACACACACACACACACACAATAAAGCTTGAGCATGAAAGGCAGAGAGTTTTGCTGGCAATTTGTCAATTTTATAATCACGCATTAGTAAAAAAGAAAGTCCCCCAAGTCTATCAAAAATAAAATTAGGAATAAAATTCCACAAAGAAGGTTTTTTTCAAACAATATTTTAACCAATTAATTTGAAAGGTATTACAGTTTTTTGGGATTTCTTAAGCACGATTTTCAAAACACTACACACAATTAGCACAACCACACACCCAATTAGCACTACAGATCCTTTGCATAATTAAACACTCTTGTAAAAACTATACACTTCTGTTTAAAAACCACACTTTGTTACTATATGAAACTAGAATTTAAAACAACAGATTTACGAATTTAGTGCACACGATTCTTCCATAGAAAATTAAATAAAATCTGATCAAGAGTTTTGATAGATTTATTGTCTAAATGTATAGATGAAGCAACATAGGTTAGTCTAGAAATTCCTTCTGCCTTTGACAGAAGGACTCTACCTCTAAGGGACAAGTCCCTTAATAACCAGAGTGATTAAATTTGCTTTTAATCTTTTCAAAAGCAGGATTGAAATTCAGAGAAACTCTATCTTGCTCACTTTTCGAGACAACAACTCCCAAATAATTGGGGGAGGGGAGACGACAATCCATCCATTCTCCATTGACTTTGCATTGCGAGAGGCTGCCTCCTTGTCATTTATGACATAACAAAATACAGAAAAATGCCTAAAAGCTGCTGTGTGACAAGGTGTACAGCAAACAAGCTAAAAAACCCAGAAATACATTTTTATAAGCTTCCTAACCATAAAAGCCAGCCTTTAAGGAGACAAAAGTAGGTACACTCACCTATAGGATTATTAGGAACACCATACTAATACTGTTTGACCCCCTTTCGCCTTCAGAACTGCCTTAATTCTACATGGCATTAATTCAACAAGGTGTTGAAAGCATTCTTTAGAAATGTTGGCCCATATTGATAGGATAGCATCTTGCAGTTGATGGAGATTTGTGGGATGCACATCTAGGGCACGAAGCTCCCGTTCCACCACATCCCAAAGATACTCTATTGGGTTGAGATCTGGTGACTGTGGGGGCCATTTTAGTACAGTGAACTCATTGTCATGTTCAAAAAACAAATTTGGAATGATTCGCTTTGTGACATGGTGCATTATCCTCCTGGAAGTAGCCATCAGAGGATGGGTACATGGTGGCCATAAAGGGATTGACATGGTCAGAAACAATGCTCAGGTAGGCCGTGGCATTTAAACGATGCCCAATTGGCACTAAGGGGCCTAAAGTGAATGGACTGCATTTATATAGCGCTTTCACAGACCCAATGGCCACCAAAGCGCTTTACAGTTTGCCTCACATTCACCCATTCATACACTCATGGCGGTGTCAGCCATACAAGGCGCCATCCAGCTCGTCGGGAGCAGCTGGGGTTAGGTGTCTTGCTCATGGACACCTCAACACTTGGTCAGGTGGAACCGGGGATTGAACCACCAACCTTCCGGTTTGTAGACAACCTACATGAACCACTGAGCCACTGCCGCCCCAGTGGCTCAGTGTGGCTCCCCCACACCATTACACCACCACCACCAGCCTGCACAGTGGTAACAAGGCATGATGGATCCATGTTCTCATTCTGTTTATGCCAAATTCTGAGCGTACTGTAGCGACTACGAGATTGAACCAAACACAAGTGAAGCTTTTAGCTTCACATTCCAGAGTCAAATCACCAAACCCAGAGCCATAAATCACCACAGGCTCCAGAGACCAACCAAAAGACCTTTTGTTGTTTAACCTCTTAACCTTCGCCAGAGCGAGGGCGCTCTGAGCGTTTTTTTTTTTAAATCGTTCAAAGTTACTATCAGATTCAATGTTAATACCTTGACAAACTATACATCATTAAAAAGATATAAGACTGGAGGTTTAGTATTTGACCACTATTGTATTCTGAGAATCTTATAGTGACAGTTATGTCTTAATTTGTGTCTGGAGTTATGTAATCAAAAAATGAGTCGATACCTTTGATATGAATTATGAGCGTCAGCCGCTTCCATTCAGAAAAAAACTCCAGTGAGATCGTCACGACAGAGCTTGACAAAACAACGTCCATCAGGGCTTTTAGCTCAAAAGTGTACAGATTTGGAGAAATATTGATAGATTCTCATAGGTTTACATCAGATTTATATAGACAGGAATCATATTTATTGAATATCTACCCAAATGCGTCGATTTAATCATTATGAGCGCTGGAGACTCTGATGTACTGTGTTTTCAATACATACTGGCAGCCTGAGGGCGCCCTGTGCACATATGGACTCCAAATTTGGAACACGAAGAAGAATCATATCATGTGACATTTCAGGAAGTCCATCACGACGTAAACACTAACAGAGATCGCTGTAACATGCAGATAAAGATGTTTTGAAGACAATAAACATGATTGCAATGATATTTGGTTTACCTGTGTTCTTCGAGCCATGTCAGGTATTTTCATAATAATAGATTATATTTATAATGTAATGCTAATCGATATAGACTTTATCATGGTGAAGAATACTATAAAATACTATATTTTCTGTCCGATTTTTTTATCTGAAGCCAAATCAGAGCACAGAAGGTTATTTAAAATACTCGACTTGTGCTATAAAGTAAGTTTTAGAGCACAAACATGGTTTTAATCTCATAAATTGTCGTGTATTGATGGTGTGCTAAGCTAACATGCTAGCTATCCCTTGGTGCACCTGCTACCTAGCTGTTATATTTATGAATATTTCTAAATAGGACTGCTTGCTGAAATGTTTCTTTTTTCAAGAAGGTCATTTTATATAGTTTCAAATGTAAGGTGAGAACTTTGAGAACTTTCCCTAAAAGAGATTAGGGGTTGAAACAGTGTGAATAGCCAGTCGTTAGTAATTATAATGCAGACAAAAGAAAGCATATTTAGAGCAATAACCAGAGGCTGGAGAGGTGTGAATGTGTGCAGGGGAGACTGACACTGAATGGAGATCGTTTAGACCACAACACAATAGAGAAAATAGACTGAATAGATGCTTAGAAAATGACAATAAACATCAGTTTGCATTTTAGAGTCTAATCAAAATAAAATCGTTTGACATGATCTTGAAAAACATTTAACTAAATAAAGAGTTTTAGACATATCATCTTCAGATTTTAAATATAACATGGTCAGACATGTGGCTTTAGCTGCAGTGCATTTCTAGATTGCTACAGGGCCAACTTCAATTTTATTTTCATGAAAATATTTCATAAAAATAAATTTCTAATAACTTGACAATACTTTGAAGCTATTTATAACATTTATTTTTCATTATGACAATAATTAATTCTACATTTGCAATAAACTGCCAGGTGTCAGCTTTCAAATGAGATCATACTTGTGCTTTTAGAACAAAATGGTTCATGAACTGTATCTGTTTCAGTTTGGGTATGCCATTTCTGGGGATTTTTCAAAATTGGGGGTGAAGCTTAACAGGTTAACTAAAGGAAGAACGTTGTCAACGTTTTATAATTTGGCAGAACAGATCTGTTCAGAAATGGTGAAACAATAGGGCCTAACAAGAGGTCACCTGACCCTTGCGACTAACAGACTATGTCTTTCTTAAGGCCAAGGTCCCATGATATGAACAAAACAGGCTTCAGCAAAGAACTATCCTAGCTCAGACCGGAATGGCTTAAACCCCATAAACTTTACACATGCACATGATAACTTTTCTCAAACACCATCATTGAAAGATTTGTACTCTGATATATTCTAGATGTTTTTATGTTGCCCATGTTCCATTGGGGTTAGATGTGATATGGTAGTTCTAGATGAACAGAGGTGCCTTTAAAATGCATTTCTAGTGTAATTTTGTTTTCTTATAATGTTTATATGTCGTTCTTCATACCTTTAGAATCCTCTTGATCTGACTAAACCATATATGTATGGGTACGAACCGTAAAATGTATGTTACTATGTTTTATCATCTCTGTAGTAAAATTGAACGCATTTGTACGTGCAAAGTCGGTCTCGAGGGAACAAAGGAACGCTTATCCGCACACTGTTCTCCCAGCTGATTGGTGTATTCACGCCAGAGGGGGTGTGAACCAAAATGTTTTTAAAGAGACGCGCAAAGTTTCTCTCGCTCTCTGGCTCTCTTGTGTTCTCTTGCCCTCCCTCACTCTCTCCCTCGGAAAAGGTCTCGGCAGAACAACAAGCCAGGTGGAGCCGACGATGGTTATGGTAACCATGTAGACGCATAGAGACAAAGAACCCAAATTAATATCAGAAGAACGGGTTCAACAGCTTTATCCAAGCCGTCATACTTTCCTTTCTTTCTCTTGGTTCTCTTTTCTTTTCCGTTAAAAAGTCTCGGTTCTAAGTTAAGTTTTGCTGCAAAGTTTCGTTTAAACGTTTCGACTGCAACGCGCTTCCAACTTCAAAGACTTTCATCCATCCGCCAACACACCACGTGATTGGCTGCCTAAGATCTAGCAGGCAGAGGAGACCGCAAGCCAAACAACGGACCCGGGAACCCTCTCTCACGCCGAGAAAAGGGAACCCCAAAGCAACGCAAGGACAAGCAAGTAGCCTCCAGACTCTTAACTGAACTGGTGCATTGATATAAAATTGAATAACCCGCCTAAGAAACGATAGAAGGGTTAAATTAATGATTGATGGTTCGTTAAGGTCATGTCTTATAAGTGCACTTAGAAACTTGGGATTTCACCATCTCACCCTTAAAACTCATTCTTTCCTCACTCTCTTTCTTTCTGCAACTTGTATGAATGTGTGTGTGCATGTGATTGTGTTAGATATTAGTTTTATGTGTTAGTCATAGGCTTATAATCAATAAATTATTGTTTGTATTTGAAAAGAGAAGTATTACTTGTGTTATGTGCTTACGAATTTATTGTCTTGAACTGCGATCTAAGCTACCTATGCTTTTACCCTTGATTTATTTCTTAATTTAGCTGTTAGCTGGGAATTAGTCTTTCTTGGCCAGGAAGATATTATATTTCCTAGAATTAATAATTGTTTATGCTTTCCGTTCATTGGATGAACTGATAAAATGATCATACTATTGATTCTGCTACAGTAAATTCTGAAAATAATTAAATCATTAATTATTGATCATAATCCGTTATGAATAATAATTGGTTATATTTATACGGGCGTATAAACGCTACACTACCATCTGAATGTCTCAACAGAAATCGAGACTCATCAGACCAGGCAACATTTTTCAACAACTGTCAAATTTTGGTGAGCTCTTGCAAATTGTAGCCTCTTTTTTCCTATTTGTAGTGGAGATGAGTGGTACCCGGTGGGGTCTTCTGCTGTTGTAGCCCATCCGCCTCAAGGTTGTGCGTGTTGTGGCTTCACAAATGCTTTGCTGCATACCTTGGTTGTAACGAATGGTTATTTCAGTCAAAGTTGCTCTTCTATCAGCTTGAATCAGTCGGCCCATTCTCCTCTGACCTCTAGCATCAACAAGGCATTTTCGCCCACAGGACTGCCGCATACTGGATGTTTTTCCCTTTTCACACCATTCTTTGTAAACCATAGAAATGGTTGTGCGTGAAAATCCCAGTAAGTGAGCAGATTGTGAAATACTCAGACCGGCCCGTCTGGCACCAACAACCATGCCACGCTCAAAATTGCTTAAAGGGTACCTATTATGGCATTTAAAATGTTCCTAATATTGTTCTGGGAGTCCCCAACAACAGTTTTACAAGCATGCAATGACAAAAAACACTTTTGTTGTCTTATAATATGCATTTATTTTTACCTGATTTGCTCACCGACTCCCATATGAATCGTTTAGCGAGTCATTTTTCCAAACCCCGCCTTTGCGTGACGCTAATCTGTGGTGATATGTTAGACACCCAGCCGACGGGGTGTCATTGGTTGTTGCGCTAGATCTTACCCAGATACAACAGTGCTATTTTCTGATTGGCTAACAACACCAGACGAACAACACCAGAGGAGACCAGGGTTGCCAGGTCTGCACAACAAAACCAGCCCAATTGCTCATCAAACTAACCCAATCACGGCCAAAAATATTCAAATAGCGTTCCCGGGTGTTTCCTCAATAACAATCATGTTCCAGTGGATAAAACAATCGCGTCAACCAGCGTGCACTACACAAACAACCCGCGGAAACAGTGCAGGCATACGGACCTCCTGGCAACAATGGAGGAGACGCGCTTGAATCCTGCCGGTTCCACAGTGAGTGAGTTTTGGGCACTGCGGCATATTAAATATATTACAAATAGTTTTTTCAGCGTGAGAAATACAATGTGTGGCCGGAGAGCGTGACAAAAGACCGAAATGAGTGACTGTCACGCTCAATGCGTGACACTCGAGAGCTCGTGACAACTCCATTAACAACGACAAACACTTCACATATTTCAATACAATTGACATTGAAGACCTAAGTTAGCTGCTAGAAGCTGCGCTGTGCCTGTGCGTACACAACACACAAAATAATTATAGAACATGATACAAACATAAAAGCAACAGCCTACTTACAGATTGTGATTCGGAGAAGGAAGCTGATCCAAATAAACTCGGTACTGAACCTCCCTCCTTCAGTATCAGCCGGCTCGCAAATTCATACTTTATAGCATTTAGGTTTGTGAAGCAATCATCTTCAAAATGACGCGAACACAGAACAAGTTCGGGCTATAATACTTCTGTGGTATAGTTATGAACTGTAGCCACTGTCTTCAAATGCTCCTCACTGGGCAGATGAAAAAAGTTTGCTTTTGCGTCGCACTTCAAAACACAGCAGCGTCTCGTCGACATGATGTTTTCCCTGGTGTCTCCTAATGCAATGAGTGGGCGTATCTTATTCAAATAACTTGTACAAGTGACGTACGAAAGTTAGAGAAAATGCATCGTTCGTCTATCGATTCATATCAACGACTCAGAGTCGACTCTTACTTTTGAGAGATAATAACTTTGTATACGGTGAACTTTCATATTTAAAACTTTGCAGGATGTTTTCGTTCACTTAGATCTATGTTACACACTACATGAAAGGTAATTTTCAAAATTCCATGATAGGTACCCTTTAATTACCTCCTAGTTAGTCTCCTCGTTTACTGATTACTTTCAGCTGTTTGTCCCTGTTCCCTGTGTATTTATACTACTTGTCTCATTCAGTTCAATGTAGGTTCTCATCTATATGTGAGCAGCTTATGTTACAGGCTATATGCCTTCATCTATCTATTCTCTTCGAGTTTGTGGCAATAATTTTGATCAACCAATATTTAGAAACTGGTCAGCGGCGTTCGAGGCGGGTGCGCTAACAAAGACGCTAAAGACCGCAGCAGCTCGCTCGCCTCTTGAGATTTACAGGCACAACTCTTATTGGTCTAAAACAGTTCGCTTTGGATAAAAGTATCTACTAAATGAAAAAATGTAAATGTGACTGGGGATTTAGGTTTACCACCAACAACACATTAGGGGTTCTATTTACTTTAAGTTTATTCAATTAATGCTGTAAAATAAAAACAACTTATTCCCAAATGTGATTTATCAATTTAATTGACAAGAAATAATTCCAATTTTAATTGTTCACAAAATGAAGCCAAAAGAGCAGAAAAACAAAACTCAATAAATGAAGTTCACGGAGCAGATGACACAATTAAACATCATCACCGCTCCACATTACTCAGAGTGCAATTAGAGTAATGCAACAATTTCCAAAATGTTACAGTAGAATATGTTACGGCAAAATACAAGACAATACCATACAATACGGCAGTGGGAATACTGTACAAAGAGAACAAAACAACATAAGTATATTTTTTATATTGCCCACTTACATATCATTCGAGAGAAATTCAAGAAAATAACACTCACATAACAATCAGCTCCGCCTCCTACACACCTCCACATTCACTTCACGAGGGTTGAAATCCCCAACATTATGTTGTACACTGTGTAAACAATCACATCAGATTGTAATCACAAAAATTAGTCATATGAACAGCATATGAAATATTTGGAAAAATGAAATGTATAACATTTGGCATAAGACTAAATAAACAGGCCTACACCGCATGGTGTGACGTCACATCACCGCGGACATTACACACGACATAACTTTTTAAAAAAGACAGTTCTCCGAATTAACACCACAAAATAATACATCTACAAATGGCATTAAACAAATATATAATCACAAAACATTGTATTTACCCATGAACTCCAATCGTTTACAATCTCCCGCGAGTGCGCGTCTCTCACACTAGGGCTGGGTATTGACACAAATTTCACAATTCGTTTCGATTTCGATTCACAAGCTTGCAATTCGATTCGATTTCGATTCTGATTCGACTCAATATTGATTATTTTGGATATCAGTTACAATAAATGGCAAATTTTCTCAAGGAAATCAAATCTCTTAATTCTGTAAACTATGGGAGTCTAGTTGTAGCCTACTAAGCTTCATTAGCCTAATATGAAGGTAATAATTAACTGTTTTGTAGCTATACAAACAGTACTTCACAGTTCAGTCTTTGTAATATGTTTTAGCAATACATTTCTAACATTTATAATGTGTTTAGATTTTTTTTTAAATTGCCTTTACAGGGACTTTAAATTACACTTATATTTATTTTTATAATAAGAAGATTAAATGAAATATAAACATTTAAATGGTGGCTGTCATAAAAACTTGCCAGATTTATTCAAATATGCATTAAATATTGAAGAACATTAAGATTATAATGCATATGTAATATTGTGCATATATTTAGCAAAATGCTCCTCTCTCTCTTATTTTTTCTAGCTGACTAACGAGTTTATGTTCACATGTGGTTTTTCTGAGGTAAATATGACGATCCATGACATTGATTACAAGCTTGTTTAACTGACGTCTTTCCACGGTTGAAGACTGATTGAGCGAATCAATGTGACATGATATGGACATCGATAAGTTGTACTCTTATCTTTTAACACACTTTCAGATGCTCATAAATGTTTATTTTGCGCTGTATTGGTATTATTAAGCCGGAAGAGATCAAAGCGCTCCGCGCTGCTGCTTTCTCTTGAGCTGCGCCAGAGCGATCTCACGCCACAGCGGCAAAACGGTATTTATGTTTTTGAATTTCAAAAGAAAATGGACGTAATTTGAAAATTCACACTGTTTCATATCAATAGTAACAAAGGACAAAAATTACTGCGATGTTTTGGATGCGTGCTACAATGTTCCATTCATTCAAATGAAACAGGATGACTAATCGATTCTTGAGATTTAAGAATCGATATCGGTTCGTAAAAATGAGAATCGATTAATATCATGAAATCGAAATTTATTACCCAGCCCTATCTCCACTACCCGCTGCACGTTTCACCAAAAGACTGAGGCAAGAGCGCACACGCACTGTATCGTACGCAATCCACCTAGTGCCACCTGTTGATGACTCAGGGAAGTACAGGTAATCTCTGTTTTTCCTGTTTTAATAATTAAACATAGTGAGTAACCATGAAATAATAGATCTTTAACAGGCAAGGAGAAAAAACGAACTTTAAAAGGCATCTACCACCCGGTTACATAAATAAATGTATTTACACTCACCCCCCCTAAACCTCACTCCCATCCGGGTCGCGGCACCAAATGTAACTGGTCCTACTCACCCACTCCAAGCGGGATTCAAACCCAGGTCTCCGGCACGGGAGGCAGGTGCTCTAACGCTAAAGACCGCAGCAATAGGGTCAGTTGCTAGCATGCTTCTTGAGGCCAGGAGTGAGGTTTACACACACACAGCCTTACTGGCTTAAGTTACACTTGCATGAATGAAGTGACTGCCTGAGCGGCTTTTTAAAGATGACTGCCAAGTGAAATGTCTTGCCTTAAAGCGACTGGTTAAACATGTCCATCTAGCCATGTGTTTACATAGAAGAAAAAAAAAAGAAGTAGTGCAGGAATGAAAAACATACTGCCGGATAATAATAATAACAAGAAATGTATTATCTACCACTGTTTTAATCCAGATGTATGATAAGTAAAAAACATATTCTTGGGAGCAGAGATTGCCTGAATATGTGCAAGAATATAATGCAAGACTGACCAAAAAAAAAAAAAAAGGAAAAAAGGAAAGAAGAAAAGAAGTGTCAAACAGGCCTTGAAACACACTGTTCAGAAATGTACTGGTATGCACAAGACCCACAGCACTGTTAAATCATATTTCATTACAGTCAGCATAAAGTTATTGGCATGTTTTTACCCCCCCCCCCCCCCCCCAAAAAAAAAAATAAGTACAATTTAAAATCAATACTGAAAGAAATGTTGAAATGAAAGTAATAAAAAAATTTTTTGTTTATAAACGTATGTAACAGTCAAGCTCTAGCTGCTGTAAAAATGAAAAGCTTTACCAGTTCGTTCTCTTATGCTGTGGTTACTGGTTAAACCCATGATGAGATTCTTCACAAGACCATAGACCTTATTCACAGCAGCGCCATCTTTGATTTTTAATGGGAATGAAAGCGAGGCTGTGAGGGACAGACATGCGTCTCTTCAATGGGCTGTAGTGTTATTTTGGCGCGACTGGAAAGCAGACAGCGCCAGCGTCCTCTCCATCAGAGACCATTATGAGGAAGTCATAAAAATGGTCAATGACATTATTACTCAAAGATATATACACAAAAGGCCTCAAAACTTTGGTACAAGAAAAGTGTTGGACAATCTAGTAGTACATGCCCTCTGTCGTCTGATTGATAGTTTTGACTTTTTTAGTAATTAAAACCCCCTTCAGTATAATTGTAAACACATCCACTTCTAGCTTCTGGGTTGTACGTCAGAATGTAGGCTCACTACACGTTCTGAAGTACAACCCAGAAGCGCTGCGCTGTTACACTATACGTGAAGTCACTCAGAAAAAAAGAGAGATCATTCGTGCATTCCAGTGAATTATTAATGGGATATATCCTAAATTAAATCGGGAGAACTGACCAAAAACAGACCAAAGTATAATTTTAAATACTATTACAGTGGAATGCAAAGGGGAACAAGAAAATAATCATGAGGAAAAGAATCGTCTCGGTTACGTATGTAACCCTCGTTCCCTGAGTGAGGGAACGGAGACGTTCCGTCGGATGACGACGAATGGGGTTTCGCATAGAAAGCCTATCAACTTCGAGTATACAAAACGAGCCAATGGCAAGCAAATGCCATGGGTCTGCGGAATTTGCATGACGTAACTCCGCCCCACCTCGTGGGTATAAAAGGAGGAAGTCCTGCAGCAAGCAGATATGTTTCTTCGCTGAGGAGCCAAGACTGAACTCAGGCGATCCCCGCGGTATACAGCGGAAGTGGCAAGAAGACGGAACGTCTCCGTTCCCTCACTCAGGGAACGAGGGTTACATACGTAACCGAGACGTTCCCTTTCGTTCGTCACTCCGAGTTCCGTCGGATGACGACGAATGGGGTTACCAGTCTAATCACGCCACCTTCACAGCTGTCTTCCAGTGCCCTGCGTAAATCTGAGATCCCTGTCATACTGGACAAGTGGGACTCCTATTTAACACAGGAATACCAAGGTACACTGGGGAGCATATCCCAAGATATAGAGGAGTATGCAGAATATACCCAGCCCAACGGGGGGGGGACTTTAGAATACACATATGACCCGAAGGATGCATATGGGGAATACACTGGGGTATCCAGCCGCAGGTGGAAAAGTTTTAAACCCCAGGGGTGGCAAGGTGGCTTGCCAAGGGAAGACACATGCTCAGAGAGGCTTACAGTGGGAATACACATGTGGGGGTTGCTCCGGAGAGGGACCATGCACACGGGAGGCACCTAGCCGACGCTCAGGCACAAAGACACTGGGTCGACGTCAGGAGTGCAGGAGGAACTCAGGGCTTTCGGGGAAGCTCACCTGAGGAGAATATCGCACGCATCCAGTCCGTGGAGTGGAATGGCGAGCAAGCGAAGACACCTGAGCGGGTCCTAATGCCGGCTGGTTGAAGCGAGCACACGAGAGGACACAGGCTCCACTCGGAGATTATAGAATCTGGCGAATGTGTTGGGTGTCGCCCAGCCTGCAGCTCTTCAGATGTCTGTTAGCGAGGCGCCATGCGCTAACGCCCAAGAGGACGCCACACTCCGGGTGGAGTGGGCGGTCACACCAAGGGGGCACGGTCGACCTTGCTGCTGGTATGCCAAAGCAATGGTGTCCACTATCCAGTGAGACAACCTCTGCTTGGAGAGAGCTCTTCCCTTCAGCTTCCCACCATAACAGACAAAGAGCTGGTCTGAGGTCCTGAAACACTGCGTCCTGTCTACATAGGTGCGGAGAGCACGTACTGGACAGAGCAGTGCCAAGGCTGGGTCTGCCTCCTCCGGGGCAGCGCTTGCAGGTTCACCACCTGGTCCCGAAAGGGAGTGGTAGGAACCTTGGGCACGTATCCAGGCCGGGGTCTCAGGATCACGTGAGAGTAAGCCGGCCCGAATTCCAGGCACGCTTCGTCAACGGAGAATGCGTGCAGGTCCCCTACCCTCTTAATAGAGGCCAATGCAACCAGGAGCACTGTCTTCATTGACAGGAGCTTGAGCTCCACTGTTTGCAAAGGCTCGAAGGGAGCATGCTGCAGGGCAGTTAGAACCACTGCGAGGTCCCAAGAGGGAACGAGAGGGCGGCGAGGAGGATGTAATCTCCTGGCTCCTCTCAGGAACCTGATGACCAGGTCGTGCTTTCCCACAGACTTACCTTCTAACAAGTCATGGTGTGCGGCAATAGCGGCAACATAGACTTTCAGGGTGGAGGGAGACAGCCTTCGCTCCAACCCATCTTGAAGGAAGGAAAGCACGACGCTGATCGGGCATTTCCGGGGGTCTTCTCGGTGAGAAGAGCACCAGCTGACGAAGAGGTTCCACTTCAACGCATAGAGGTGTCTCGTGGACGACGCTCTAGCGGAAGTGATGGTAGCCACCACCGGAGGTGGTAGGGTACTCAAACCTACCTGGTCCCGTCCAGGAGCCAGACGTGGAGGCTCCAAAGATCGGGACGAGGGTGCCACAGGGTGCCCCGTCCCTGAGAAAGAAGGTCTTTCCTCAGAGGTATGGGCCAAGGAGGTGCTGTCGCGAGGAGTATGAGTTCGGAGAACCAGGTCCTGGTGGGCCAGTAGGGCGCAACCAGAAGGACCTGCTCCTCGTCCTCCTTGACCTTGCGCAGGAGATGCGCAAGAAGGCTCACTGGGGGAAACGCATACTTGCGGCCCCGTGGCCAGCTGTGCGCCAGTGCATCCGTGCCGAGCGTGCCCTCGGTCAGGGAATAATACAGGGCGCAATGGGTCGAGTCGTGGGAGGCAAACAGATCCATCTGTGCGTCGCCGAACTGGTCCCAAATCAGCTGAACCGTCTGGGGATGGAGTCGCCATTCGCCAGGGAGGGGCTGAAGCCGTGACAGCTCGTCGGCTGCACAGTTCAGGGCTCCGGGAATGTAAATAGCACGAAGGGACCTCAGATGCTTCTGACTCCATATGAGGAGGTGGCGAGCGAGTTGCGACATACGGCGCGAGCGTAGACCACCTTGATGGTTGATGTACGCTACTGTGGCGGTACTGTCTGATCGGACTAGTACGTGTTGACCCATGAGCAGCGCTCGAAAGCGGTGCAGGGCAAGGCGTACGGCCAGCAACTCGAGGCAATTGACATGCCATAGGCGCTGGGGTCCTGTCCAGGAGCCCGCGGCAGCATGACCATTGCACATGGCACCCCAGCCCGTGGCGGAGGCATCTGTCGATACGACAACATGCCTCGTAGCCTGTTCTAGGGGGACACCAGCCCTGAGAAAACTGAGGCTCGACCACGGGGTGAAGGTCTGACGGCAGCTCGAAGTAACTGGTACTCGGAGCGTGCCTTGTTGCCATGCCCACCTCGGTACTCGGTCGCGAAGCCAAAGCTGAAGCGGTCTCATATGAAGCAATCCGAGCGGCGTTGCCGCGGCTGCAGATGCCATATGCCCCAGGAGCCTCTGAAAAAGTTTCAGTGGAACCGCACTCTTGTCCTGGAACTGTCTCAGACAAGTCAGCAGTGACTGCGCGCGCGCGCTCGTAAGCTGCGCGGACATGGCGACCGAGTCGATGTCCATACCGAGAAAAGAGATCCTCTGCACGGGGCAAAGTTTGCTCTTTTCCCAGTTGACCCGAAGGCCCAAGCGAGCTAGGTGCCGGAGCACAAGGTCCCTGTGTTCGCAAACCTGGTCTCGAGAGTGAGCTAGGATCAGCCAGTCGTCGAGATAGTTCAGGATGCGAACCCCGTGAACCCGAAGGGGAACAAGGGCTGCCTCGACGACCTTCGTGAAGACGCGAGGAGACAGGGCTAGCCCGAAAGGGAGAACCGCGTACTGGTATGCCTGCCCCTCGAAAGCAAACCGGAGGAGCGGTCTGTGTCGAGGAAGAATGGAGACATGAAAGTAGGCGTCCTTCAGGTCGATCGCTGCAAACCAATCCTGGGGCCGCACACATTCGAAAATGCGTTTGGCAGTGAGCATCTTGAACGGCATACTGTGTAAGGAGCGATTCAGTACTCGCAGGTCCAGGATTGGCCGTAACCCACCGGTTTTCTTGGGGACAATGAAGTAAGGGCTGTAGAAGCCGGACCTCATCTCGGCTGGAGGGACAGTCTCGATTGCACCCTTCGCCAGCAGGGTGGCAATCTCGGCTCTCATGATAGGGGCATTGCCACCGACCAAAGTGGAGCGAACTCCCCTGAAGCGGGGAGGAGACCGCGCGAACTGAATCGCATAGCCGAACCTGATGGTGCGCGCGACCCAGCGGACAGACGGGGAAGCTCTAGCCAGGCTCCCAGGTACTGAACCAGCGGGGTCATGCGGGCGACAGGCGTCCCCCCGGAGGGGCAGCGAAGCGGAGTAACTGGCCCAGACGTGGGTGGCATAGCGGCCCGGTGTGGGGGCACAGTTAGGCTCCGCGCCCGAACAGAGGAGGCCAGGGAAGGACCAGCGTTCCACGGGGGCGTGCTCTGTCGGGGGTCTGGCGACAGAGGGGGACAGGGCTGAGGCGGCCCGTGGGCGACCCGCCGTGTCAACCGCCTCTGGGACAGAGGGGGACGAGGAGAGCGTGGCTTGTGGGCGGCACTCTGTGTCGTCCGAGAACTCTGTGAGCTCAGAGAAGAGAGGTTTGTTTCTATCTTTAACCAGTGTGAGGTGCCGCCCACCCGTGGGTGAGCAGCGGTTTTCGCTGGAGAAAAAGAACAAAGGATTCTCCCCCGGCCCTCCACCGGGGGAAGGAGTGGTCCTGCTACCATCTCCTGAAAAACAAACATCTTCTCTGAGCAGCCCGTCTCAGGAGCGCCGCTTAGCCTGGCGTTTAGCGGGGGCGGGGCTGGAGAGGGCTGTGGCGCCTTCTTGCGGCCACCTCCGCGCCGGGGCCTGGGTGGAGGCTGCTGCGTAGGCCGGGCGGGAGGGGCGGGAGCCGCAGGAGGGCGCCCTCGGCGGCGAGCAGGCTGAGGATTCTGCCCGACCAGACGGGTGGAGGCAGCAGCGGGTCGGCGGGGCAGAATATGCTTGATGGCCTCAGTCTGCTTCTGCGCAGTGGAGAACTGCTGGGCAAAGTCCTCCACCGCTCCGCCGAAGAGGCCGGCCTGGGACAGGGGCGCATCAAGCAGACGAGTCCGCTCGGAATCCACCATGTCAGCCAGGTTCAGCCAGAGATGTCTCTCCTGGACCACAGCTGTGGACATCACCAGACCCAGGGAGCGCGCGGTAACCTTCGTCGCTCGGAGAGCAAGGTCGGTCGCGGCGCGCAGCTCATTGAAGAGGCCTGGGTCTGTCCTACCCTCGTGCATGTCCCTCAGCATTTGGGCCTGATAGACCTGCAGAGTGGCCATCGCATGCAAAGAGGCAGCTGCCTGTCCCGCCGCTCTGTAAGATTTCGCCACCATGCTAGATGTGAATCTACAGGCTTTAGAGGGGTGCTTAAACTCGCCGCGAGAAGAAGCACTCTGAGGACACAGTTGCATCGCAACAGAGCGTTCAACCGGGGAACTCCAGTGTACCCACGGGCAGCCGCCCCATCGAGGGGAGGAAAGGCGGATGAGACCAGCGAGCGGTCCCGAGAAGACAACGGGGTCTTCCAGGACTTCGAGACCTCATCATGCACATCCGGGAAGAAAGGTATTGGGGTTTGCCGTGGACGCGGGTCGGCGGCTTGGCCCAAAAACCAATCATCGAGGCGCGAGCACTCAGGGCAGGGTGGTGGCCTCCACTCAAGCCCGATGCTCGCAGCCGCCCGGGAAAGCATGGCCGTCATCTCCGGATCCGATTCAGGCACAACCGTATGCACACCAGAGGGTGGCAGCTGTGCTGAATCTTCACTTCCAGAAGATTCAAACCCACCTTGTGATGCTGCTACAGACATCAGATCTTCCTCTGTAGCTTCAGCCGAAGTACACGGGCCACCCGAGAGTAGACCCGCGGACACCGACTGTTCACTAGCGGGCACCGTCATGCAGGGGGGTTTGGCGCGTGGACAGATAGTCGGCGCTTTCTGCCAAACCGTAACCCTCAGATCACCCTGGCCACCAGCCGAAGTAGCACCCCGCGAGGGAGCACTAGATCGGGGTGTGGCAGAGGGGACTCTCGCTCTTACGAGCTCATTAAGTCTCGACCGTAATGACGCGATGGTCATGTTCTCACAGAGAGAACACGAGTCATCCACGAGCGCCGCTCTAGCATGCTCAAGGCCCAAACACACTAGGCAACGCTCGTGCCCATCAGAGTCCGAAACCGATCTGCCACAACCAGAAGTACACGGGCGAGGCATCTTTAAAAAGACGTGCCGCGTGCAAGCTCTTTTATGAGAGAAACACTCAAGTGTTGAAGCGCCCGGGGAGACACACACTCTCTGGCAAACCACTGCACAGATAAGCAGGAAGCGTGCGCTCGCCGGAGATCGCCGTCACACCAACACTGAGGAACTCGTTTGTGAAGCTGACAATTCAGAGATGGCTTGTGGAGTGAAGAAATAAACTTGGCTCCGAAGCGAAAACATATCTGCTTGCTGCAGGACTTCCTCCTTTTATACCCACGAGGTGGGGCGGAGTTACGTCATGCAAATTCCGCAGACCCATGGCATTTGCTTGCCATTGGCTCGTTTTGTATACTCGAAGTTGATAGGCTTTCTATGCGAAACCCCATTCGTCGTCATCCGACGGAACTCGGAGTGACGAACGAAAGGGAACCAGTGTTACGTTGTTCTCATGTTATTCTTAAATAAAACATGAAGGAGAATTGAGCGGTCCATTCAGTCAAATATGGGGATAAGGTTTATTTGTAAGGCAATCTTATGATTTAAAATGATTAGCAGACTGTTAAATGTGTTTTGCCCCATTTATCCAGTTTCTGGTCCCATTGGTCCCATACTATGGAAGTCAATGAGACCAGAAACTGTATGGTTACTGATATCGGCTGAATGGATTCGAAAATGGTAAAACTCAACTGTTTAACTCTGGGGGAGTTGAAAAAAAAAATGAGCCTATTTCCAAAAAAAGAGTGAGTATCCTTTTAAATTAACAATGTAAGATCATATTTCATGTTCATATTTATGTTCCTGCGCATTATTTTAGGCCCAATGCAATTGTCTGCCTTAAATCCATTTCCTTGGAGAGCTTTATTGGAGGCAGTTTTAGAGTTCTTGGAGGAATTATTAATTGTTTTATTTCTTATTGACCATTTTGAGGAAGTCCAATGGTATACGGTATACATGGTGAGACACACACAGACACTCAGTGACATCATTAAAGGAGTCAGTGATGTAAGTGTGAACTGTTTTAATTGGTCTTTTCGTGGTGTTGAAGAAGAGGGCTGGACGAGTGTCAGAATAAAAAGCATCTTCTTCCTCTTCCTCATCACTCCTGTTTCACAGCAGACACACACAACATCTCTGAACCTTCTGATCTCAGCAACAGATAACATGGTAAGTCATATTCATACTTTTTCACTTTATGACATTATTAGTGGTTTTAAAAACAGCATCACTTTTGAGTGTCTCCTCCTGTGACTTCACACGAGTCTAACAACTGATAAAAACTGCCAGATCATTCACATGCACAAAGGGAAATGTCAAGCTGAGCACAAGACGCTGCAATACATTACAATATTGATCACAATTGCTGTTTGTACAAGGCCAAACAGATCAAGATGATAAATAGTGCTGCACACTCATACATTAACTTTCTTTACTGCATCTGTTTAAAGGTGCTCTAAGCGATGTCACACGTTTTTTAGGCCAAAACATTTTTTGTCACATACAGCAAACATCTCCTCACTATCCGCTAGCTGCCTGTCCCCTGAAAAAACTGTAAAAAGACACGGCCTCTGCAGACACCCCAGGCTCCACAAATGGCAACAAAAACAAACTGTAGCAATCCGCTCTAAGAAACATAACAAACTGTTCCAGCCAATAACCGACAAGAAGGGTTTGGGAGGTTAGTGCGCGGATGAGGAGGAGGGAGGGTCTAGCTAGCCTCTGTTTTGTTTGACAACACTTTAAAAGTCAACAAGAAGTGACGTCACCCGACATCGCTTAGAGCACCTTTAAGATAAACAGAAAGTAAAAACAAAACAAATGTTGTTTGGTAAATTAAATGGCAGGCAGATATTCTTCTCACGTGTGGCTAAACTTTTGGACAGAATAATCTGCAATGTTGACCAAACCTAAGTCAGTCAGTGTTACAAGACTTCTAGAGGTAGCAGTAACATGAGAATGGAATTAGGGGTGGGTGATATACTGGTAGACACGATTAACAGGTAGACAATAGGCTTGTTTGATATGAGAAAAATCTGCGCTGAACCGATCACCGGTGAGCGCGAGATGCATGCCGGTTAGAAATGTGTCCGAGTGCGGTCCGGACGTGTCGGATTCTGCAGTCGCGTACAGTTGCTCTCCACCGACTGCGCTGATCAAAATCATGATCGGAAACGACTTGCTGACGACACAGCTTAATGCTCATTGGTTTAAACAACTGTGATATATTGTTCTTTTTAAATGTTTGATTTTAAAACTCTGATATCATGTTTTATGTGTATACGTATGTGTGAATAAACTCTCCGACATAGGTTATGTGATGTCATATATATATATATATATATATATATATATATATATATATATATATATATATATATATATATATATATATAATATATATATATAATAAACACATGTATGTAAAGAGACAATTATTGATAAACACGTATTTGGAATGGTATTAAATAAGTACTTTGGGTGTCTTGTTCATTTTATTTATTTTCATATAAAAGCAACAGAACTTAAATTACATCCAGTTTATTAGCAACAGCGTGCAAGAGTGTGAATCCCGTCTATATCAGTCTTTGATCTCACAGGTGTCAGATCCACTGCGAGAAGAGAGATCTGTCCATCTTACCTGCACTTTTTTCACTCCTCCCCTCACTGCAGCCGCCTACTCCCACCTACATTTCAGGCGAGGCAAGGCTCATCTCAAACAAGCCTATTTAATGAAAAATGCACTTTTCATTGGGTAAAATATGGAGCAATGGGAAATTAGGGGTGGGTTTAGGGATCGGGGGCGGAGATGGGTGGGATTAGGGGTGGGTTTAGGGATCGGGGGCAGAGATGGGCAGGATTAGGGGTGGGTTTAGGGATCGGGGGCGGAGATGGGTAGGATTAGGGGTGGGTTTAGGGATCGGGGGCAGAGATGGGTAGGATTAGGTATATATAAGGTGGGAGGAGTTGGATCTGGATCCAACTCCTCCCCTTGGATTTCGTGTTCTGCAGTGAGGACCATCTCGAATTCACGGGATTCACGCTTGTGCACGCACGTTGCTAATAAACTGGATGTAACTTAAGTTCTGTTGATTTTATATGAAAATAAATAAAATGAACAACACACCCAAAGTACTTGTTATTTAATTCCATTCCAACTACATGTTTATCAATAATTTTTACTTTAATACAGACATGACATAGCTATATATATATATATATATATATATATATATATATATATATATATATATATATATATATATATATTATATATATATATATATATATATATATATATATATATATATATATATATAATGAGATCACATAACACATTTAGAGATCTCACTGTCAGAAAGTTAGGGTATATTCACTCATAATTTATACACATAAAAACATGATATCAGAGTTTTAAAATCAAACATTTAAAATAGAACAAATACATCACGGTTGTTTAAACCAATGAGCAAGTCCATCATGCTTTTGATCAGCGCACTGAGCGCAGTCAGTGGAGAGCAACTGCGCGGGGACTGCAGAATCCAACACTTCCGCCTTTTTTGACATAGCCTACGTCAGTATGACATATGTTTTTATAACTTTTGTAACTTTAATATCTTTTGTAACTTTTCATAAATGTATATTTAATTTACACAGTAAAGACTGCTTGTTTATGTATACATTTGATTATTCATTTTATGTACACTCCGAAATGTAATATTTCCTATTTATTTATGTCTTTGTGTTGTTTAATCAATCTAGAAATACATGGCTTCACTCAGAGGACTGCTTCTGATTTTTCTTTTAACTCAAAGTGCTGAGCCACAAACTGTGGACATACATACTCTTGGTCGTATTGTACAATTCTTTGATGATAAGTAAGTATGCCTGTAAATGAAATATCAGCAATAAAGAAAATAAAAGTATGAAAAGTTGAGTTTAATGTTTTGCATGTTTTCCAGCTATCAAACTTCAGCTAATAATCAACGACTGCAATATGCTGCTGCCATCAATGTAGATCAGACTCAATGTGAAAATGATTTCAAGCCTACAAATAACAACTTTCTGCGAGGGGAGGATGCCAATAACGTGAAGAATTCCCGTCCACTTTACAAAGGTAAAGAGCTCATTGTAGCAGGTGTTAAAAAGATGGAAGGATACAGTATACACGCAGAGCGTCTGTTACTCATCCCTACTGAAGGCATTCCCACTCCACCCATGACAGACCTGTTGAATAAAGGAGATGGGAAGCGCTGTACGATCTTCTACACCTACAAATCTCCCTGTGTTAAATCTTGCCTTGATGAGAAGGGCGATTATAACATTCTGTCTGGCCTGGAGAACTGGAGCAAACACATTTCAATAAAAGCCTTTGTCTTTAAGCATATCTTTTGGGGAGAGAAAAATATAGACATTCTTACAGAGAACTTCAAGAAGATTGTGGCTTATGTTCCTCTCTTCCGCTGTAAGAGTGAGAATGAGTGTTATGCTTGTAAAGGGGAAGGAAACACTGCCATAGACCCACACTGTCTGCCTCCTCCTCCTCCTCCTCCTCCTCCTCCAAGAGAGATCTAACTGCAGTAACGTGGGATCTACTTTGTTTTGATAATCAGTATGCTTAGATAAAGTAGAAAAATGCATTTAAAAAATAATCTTGCTTCCAACTTAACCAAATAAAATACTTCTGCTTGGCAAACTTTGTGTTTGTGTTTTTTTCCCCAAGATGATGTGGGTCATAAAAAGTAAAAAGGGAGAGTCATAATGCAAAATGTGGTTTATTGTGAACACTGCAGATGTATGGGTGTTTGTATTTATTTGTATTTATTTGAGAACTCAGTGCATTGTTAACATTACTGACAAAAAGGAAAACAAGCTTTCCCCGACATGCAGCTGTCGGGGTGAACGACGACAGATATTGGGTGCTGGCATCAGGCCTCGGAGATGAGCTTATTTTAGACAAACAAAACAGAAATCACTTTCTAGGTTAACAAACTGGAAAAAAGTGGAAAATGAGGCTAAGTGCAGTACAGAAAATAAATATAGACCATTTTATATAACTATGAGAAAAAGCAGATACACAAATTGATGATGATCGCAACAGCTTTCAGTGATGTTTTAGTTTTAGACAGTAAGAGTGAGGGTTTAATGCATTACTGCATTGACTGGTAGAAAACTGCCTTGCAGATCCTATATGGACCAAACCGAATGTCAAACAGTGTTGCCGTATCTCTCCATGAGCAAACTTTGATCTAACAGACAGCTCTCCTCAGATAGGAAAATCACTGGCCACTTTATTAGGTTCACCTTGCTAGTTCAGGGTTGGACAATTTTGCCTTCAGAACTGCCTTAATTCTTCATGTCATAGATTTAATACGGTGCTGGACACATTCCTCAGAGATTTTGGTCCATACTGACATGATAGCATCAAGCAGATTTGTCGGCTGCACATCCATGAATGTGAATCTCCCGTTCCTCCAACGACCAATTCGTACAAATTCGTACGAGTGATTAAAAGGTGGCTAATTCATACGAATTCGTATGATTTGTCTAAACTCACGTGATGGGTAGGTTTAGGGGCGGGGTCAGGGGTAGGTCATTCGTGTAGAGGTCTTTTGAGTTTAGTGAACTCAATGTCATGATCAAGAAACCAGTTTGAGATGATTTGAGCTTTGTGGCGTGACGTGTTATCCTGCTGGAAGTAGCCATCAGAAGATAGAAACACTGGTCATAAAGGGATGGACATGGTCAGCATCAAGAGTATGGTGTTTAAATGATGCTCAATAGACCTTATTCACAGCAGCGCCATCTTTGTTTTTTAATGAGAATGAAAGCGAGGCTGTGAGGGATAGACATGCATTATCTTCAATGGGCTGTACTGTTATTTAATGTGTTTTTGGATTGTTCTTCTCATGAAACACCGGAAAAGCATCTTTCCAAGACATTTCAGTTGACAAAAAATTCTCGACAATATAAGTTGTGGAAAATTGTAAGTAATCTAGGAGCTTTATTCAGCTTTTTACAGCGGATGCCAATGGAAACACGGTAATGTCAATCCCTCACCGCCTCAACTTTCATACCTGTCATGGCGCTGCTCTGAATAAGGTCTATTGGCACTAAGAGGCACAAAGTGTGCCAAGACAATATCCCCTAAACCATTACACCAACAGCAGCCTGAACCATTGATACAGGCAGGATGATCCATGCTTTCATGTTGTTTACACCAAATTCTGACCCTCCCATCTGAATATCACAGCAGAAATCGAAGAATCAGGAAGCGTTTTTTACAGTCCTCTATTGTCCAGTTTTGGTGAGCCCGTGTGAATTGTAGCCTCAGCTTCTTCTCATATGACAGGATTGGCATCTGTGTGTGTCTTCTGCTGCTGAAGATCTTCTGCTTTAAGGTTTGTTGTGTTCACAGATGCTCTTCTGAACCTCGGTTGTACCGAGGGGTTATTTGAGTTACTGTTGCCTTTCTATCAGCTGAACCAGTCTGGCCGTTCTCCTCTGACCTCTGACATCAACAAGGCATTTTCACCCACAGAACTGAAGCTCACTGGATATTTTCTCTTTTTCTGACCATTCTCTGTACACCTAGAGATGGCTGTGCATGAACATCTCAGTCAGCAGTTTCTGAAATACTCAGACCAGCTCATCTGCCACCATCAACCATGCCACATTCAAAGTCACTTAAATCGCATTTCTTACCCATTCTGATGCTCAGTCTGAACTTCAGCATGCCGTCTTTACACCTTCTCTACAATCCACAATATTCATCATGGTAAGTCAGTCTAGTCTAGTTTGAATGTGCATTTGTCACATTTTCCTCTATTTTGGGGCATGTTATTGGGAGAATTTCATATTTATAAATGCCTTTGTGTTATCAATGAAGAACTCAATGGCGCCACTTAGTGGACTCTTTCTGCTTTTCTTTTGACTCGAAGTGCAGAGTCACAGATGTGTGGACATTCCTTGGTCGTGTTGTAACTTTGACCAGAAGCCTGACGTAACTTCAACGACCTCAAACTTCAAACTATCGAATGACCTTTTACCATTTAAATATCAGCAAAAAAAGAAGTAAAAGTATGAAAAGTCAGTCAGTCGAGTGTTTGCTTTTGTTATGTTTCACATGTTGTCCAGCTATCAGACATTCAGTGTGGAAAAACCACAGTTCAATGAAAGTTTTTCAAAAATCTTTTGATATAACTAAAACATGGAAGATCCTTTAAAAGAACTTTGAGGAAATGAAGATTGTGCCTCGTGCTTTCCTCTTCCACGGTGTGAGTGAGAATGAATGTCATCCTTGTGAAAGTGAAGGAAACACACCCACTGCTAGTAAGAAATCATCATCATTTTGGCATCTGTTGATATTTGTCTGGCAGTAGATGAGGGCTCACCTCATGGGACGGTGATCAGTGGGGCAATAAAACGGACAACAAACTCAATGATCCAAGCGTCAAGGCGGAGTTACTGAAATTAGACACACTACTAGCTACTAAAAATAGTTGTGTTGACATTCCATCTGGACATCCTGTTTACACGACAGCTAAGTAAACGTAAGTCATCTAGATACGATTCATTATTTACCTTATTTATCTCACTTTTAAATGTTTACTATTTAGGCTTTTCATCATTGGTTGTTTTTTAAAAAGAGTCCAATGGTTACCCAGCAATAAGTCATATTAAAACCATATTGATGGACATCTACAAGTTGAATATTAATGAACCTATGATTGTGATAAAAATGCAAATAATTGATTTGTAATAAATAAAAACAATTGCAGTGAGGCTGAGGCCCCAACTCAAAGGAGATTATGGTAAAGATGCTGTAATTTACATTATATTAAATTTAGAGGGGAAACTCATTTTGAAAAGCAGTGGCAGCCAATGGAAGATATGTCAGGGCTGCTTTTCTCAAAACAGCCTCTATATGTCTCGATAAACCTAGACTCAACATTTGCCACCCAGGCTAACCCATAATGTTATGTTTAGCATGTGAATTAAACTTGTATTACTTATAAATGTTGACATAAGTCTGGAGTTTTGCTTTTTATCTACAGGCACACATAGACATTGACCAGAGGCTTTTTGATCAGATTGGAAAAGGGTGGCCATACGTCCGGATTTTAAGCCCCCTATCCGGCGTCCGGCACAGCCTCAAGCCGGACACTCATCTGTCCTCCTTTTTGAAGTTGCGCTGAATTGGCCTAAAAAAACCCAGCTCTAGAATCTTTATTAAGACGCAGCAGCATAGCGTCATACCATCGATATGATAGAAAAAATTGTATTGTAGTTGCGAGACAGAACACACTGTGCTTCAAGCAGTGTAGCGCACGCACGGCAGAGAGGGAGAGAGCGAGAGACCTTGTGTGTATGCCTCATGAAGCGCATGTAAGACAGAGAGCATTCTGATTGGCCTGTTTCGGTAAGTCAACCAGTTACCCCCACCCCCCGTCAACAAACCAATCACCAAGATATACCTCCCTGAAATGACTGCTTGCAGGTTGGGATGTCTGTGTCCTCCTTTTTGGTGTTATGGAAATGGCCACCCGAGTTTGGAATCACTGGTGCCCTCAAGACCTACAACAACAACAACAACAACAACATATAAACAGTAATACTCTTTAATGCCATTTAATGCCGTTCTAAAGACAAAAGAAATCGCTCAATTCAAAGAATAATAAAGGTGATAAAAATAATTGACAATTTTTTGTCAGTGATTTTTTACAATATAATTTATTAGGATAACATACAGGTACATTCTCAGAAGAACAAAACTTTTTAAATCTGTGACAGGCATCATCTGTTTGTTTTATAATATGCAAAACTGAAGTCTAAAGCAGGTCTTAGGTAAGAAACTCATTAAATAAATGATACAATTTTGTGGCTTACAATATATGTGAAGACGGAAGCTAGAATTTTACTTTATAGTGTGTTAAATATGAATATTTTTCTTGCACAAACTCATTGTTTTGCTTCAGAAAGCCTTTATTAACCCCCTGTCAATGTGTGGAGTTCGTTTTTGATGGATAGATGCACTTTTATGAGCTTCATATTGATGGTTACAATCCACTGCCATTATAAAGCTCAGAAGCGTCAGGGTGTTTATTAATATAACTCTGATTGTGTTCGTCTGAATGAAGAAAGACATACACAGGATGGCTTGAGGGTGAGTAAATCATGGGGTATTTTTTTGAACTACTTCTCTGAGGTGGCACATTAAGCTGATTTAGCTTACATACTCAAAATTAGAAGAAAGAAAATTAACTGATTTAGCTGAAATAGCCAAAATTGAGCGCAAATACTCATAAATATGTTTGTGGTTTTGGCCATTTGACATTTGAGCATGTGGTGATTTACTCACATAAGGAGAAGCTTAAACACTGCCAAAGACCACAGTGAATGTGAGTAATTATGTGGTTTCCACATTTTTTTTTTTTGTTGAGGAAGAAAATCTAGGGTTCAGGATAAACAGTTAGACTCTTACTCAATGAACTGCTTCAGAAGGAAATCAATTAAAGGTGCTCTAAGAGACGTCGGGTGACGTCACTTCTTGTTGACGTTCGATGTATTGTCAAACAAAACGGAGGCTAGCTAGACCCTCCCTCCTCCTCATCCACACACTAACCCCCCAAATCCTTCTTGTAGGTTATTGGCTGGAACTGGCTACAGTTTTTTTTTTTTGTTGCTGTTTGTGGAGCTTGGGGTGTCTGCAGAGACCGTGTCTTTTTACAGTGTGTCCAGGGGACAGGCAGCTAGCGGATAGTAAAATCTCCAGTGTTGAAATCCTGGTGTGAAACTTTAGAGACGGTCCCTAAATACGCAAATATCGAACGTCTAACGTCAAACCAACTTCATTCCATTCGCTTCACTGTTGTATGTCAGAACGTAGGCTCACTATTGGCCGGCGCTGGTCATGTGTGTGATGCGTGTGACGTACAACACAGAAGCAGTGCGCTATTACACTACGTGAACTCGCTCAGCACGCAGAAGAAAATGAATAGTTAATTTTAATAGTTTTAATTTTTAGTTCGTTTTTTGCGCACAAAAAGTATTCTCGTCCCTTGATAAACTGAAGATTGAGCCACTGTAGTCACTTGGACTATTTTAACGATTTCTTTACTAACTTTTCTGGGCCGGCAAGTTTCAATCCTTTAGAAGGAGGAGTGATCCAGCTCTCAGATTTAATCACAAATATCTTAATTTGTGTTCCGAAGATGAACGAAAGTCTTACGGGGTTGGAAAAACATGAGGGTGAATAATTAATGACAGAATTACAGTTTTTGGATGAATTAAATCTTTAATTTACTTGGAAATCAGTAAATTCTAGTCTTAATTTAACCCAAATAGTTTCTTGTTTGAGTTGAACTTTGAACTTTTTTCACCATAAACTTGCTGTATTTATAAAACACAAATGGTATTAACTGTAATTGGTCTGGTTTTGTGTTGTCTAGGGAACCAGTACTACAGGATATTTCGAGAAAGTTGGATCTGCACAGCCTTTCCTGCTCTATGAAACAACTATGCACTGAACTTTACTGTTAGAAACTGGACACAACTGATCCACTCATATCCTGCAACTGTTTTTCATCTGCTGAATGTTTTTGACTCAAGCACTGCTGTACAGTTGCAAAGTCAAAGGTACTGAATCAACTTCACTGACACAGGACTTGCATTCACTGACATGTTCAGGACTTGAAGTATTACAGACCATTTGATAAGCAGTGTTCATATAATTCTGATGAAAAGCAGAAATGCCTATATTGTGCATTCATCATTTATTTTAAAAGTTAACCTATGATGTAAAGGGGCTTGTTAGTTAATAAACTAGTTTGTTAAAACAACTGTTTGCATTTTGCCTTTATTTTTAACTTTACAATGAACAGAATTCTACTATGATCCCAGACTAAGGTTACAATTTAACTTTCTGGATTGTTTTGAAATAAAGTTTTGAAAGAGTAATACAGAGTGATGTGTTTATTTCAAAGTGAACTTATTCTTTTCAGATTAAATGATTTGTCATTTGATTGTCATGATTTGTTTATTTTACAGTTCTTTAAAGTAGGTAATGCAGAACCCTAATAAGAAAAACGGGTAACTCCTTTGGTGTTTTTATTTGTAAAAAGGTGTTTTATCAACACCAGGATGGTGTAATATTTGACTCCTATAAGGTTGAGAAGATTGTGATTTCTATTTTTTTAAAGTGTTAGGTCAATACCAGAACGGTGTATAATTTTAAATCTGCCAGTGTTTACTACAAAGCTGCACCCAGCTCTGTAACAGTGTTGTTGTTATCTGCAATGGTGTTAACATTCCACTAGTGTTCATATAGTGTAACAATGTGTTGGTGTTGCGAGAGGCAACAATTTTGAAAGTGTTGAACTAACACTTTGTGGGTGGTTCCCATATATACACTTTTGAAGTGTTGAAATTAACTCTATTGGTGTTGATTTCCGGATTTCAAATTTACTGTGTGCGGATGAACAGTCGTAAACCGGAAACTGATATGCCGACTTCTGACAATAGCGGAAGTTTGTTACTACGGTTGTGCACGTAGCCTATTGATCAATAAAGTATGAAAATACAATTATTAAACACATTATATGCTTATAAATCAAGAAAAAAGCATTTATAGCTGTATTTATAAACTGCTTGTTAATGTCTATTAATGCTTTATAAATGATTCTTAACTAATGATTCTAGAGCATGTAGTTATTATAAAGTGTTAACGAGTTATGTTTAGCATGTTTTCCAGATATCAGACATCAGATAGTGTGGAAAAACCACAGTTCAATGAAAGTGTTTCAATAATCTTTTGATCTAACAAAACATGGAAGATCCTTTAAAAGAACTTTGAGGAAATGAAGATTGTGCCTCGTGCTTTCCTCTTCCACGGTGTGAGTGAGAATGAATGTCATCCTTGTGAAAGTGAAGGAAAACACACCCACTGCTAGTAAGAAATCGTCATCATTTTGGCATTTGTTGATATTTGTCTGGCAGGAGATGAGGGCTCACCTCATACGATGATCAGTGGGGCAATAAAACGGACAACAAACTCAATGATCCAAGCATCAGGGTGGAGTTACTGAAATTAGACACACTACTAGCTACTAAAAATAGCCTAACTTAGTGATTCAAAGTGTTAACATTCCTTCTGGAGATTCTGTTTACACGACAGCTAAGTAAAGGTAAGTCATCTAGATACAAGAAAAAAGATTTTATTTAATAAAAACATCTGACTATGATTTTGATACTTTTGAAAAATTCTAATAAATGATTGTAAAAACAAAGGCAGTGTCGAAACCTCTTTAATCAGGTGCTGAGCCCTCCACTCAAATGGGATTATGGTAAAGGTGCTGGAATTTACACCATATTAAATTTAGAGGGGAAAACTAATTTTGTAAAGCCGTGACCCATGAAGACCCTGCAGATCAAGATGTGTAAGTGGCTGCTTTTCTCAAAGCATCCTTTCTATGTCTCGATAAACCTAGACTCAACATTTTTGCCACCCATAATATGCTTGGCATGTAAATCAAACTTTTGCCCAGTTATGTGGACTCTGCTGGCACACATAGACATTGATCAGAGGCTTTTTGATCAGTTAGGAATCACTGGTGCCCTTAAAGGTACAATATGTAAGAATTGTGTAATAAAATATCCAAAAATCACTTGCACAGTGTGATATATTGCCTGCAGTTGTGTACTTAGGATATCCCAAAAGTTCCCAAAGATTTTTAATTTCAGAGAAATTCCAATTTTAAATAATTGCCCGTGCTGGAATACGTTCACTCGTCGCCTCTCACTGACATAATTTCCGCGTTATCCCTGGTTTCCGGCCACTCGTTCTGCCATAGTAACCATGGTGACAGATGTGGGCAATTGCGTAGTGCGTAACGTCTAGCTGCATGCTGGCTATGACTGTTAAACGTGTTGTTAAAAGATGTTAGCGGGATGATTATGTAACAGTTAAGTGAGGTACTGCGGCTAGATGAGCAGGTGGGAAAAACAATCATAGAAACTAGGTCTTTAACGTTGAAAACGTTTATTCAGTCACCGAAGAGTGAGGACGTTACAATATAAAAAATGTAAAAGAAAAGAAAACATGAATAATCAGAAAAACAGGAGGGTCGTCAAATTAACAAAATAATCAAAACATAACCCCCATATCTATTTCACCCAAAACCTCTAAAACTAACTACCAAAAAGAAAATGCAGAAAACAACCCGCAATCTTCGGCGTAGTCGACGCCTTACCTAAACTATACTAACTAACTAACACAAAACAACAATGAATGACGACCGCCCTCCGACTAATCTAACAGTTAGAATGCTACCTATCCGTGGTCTTTCTTAATTGTAGAGACAGAAGGAGCATTAGACAACTCACAATACAAGTGATCTTGGGCTACTGCGTACAACGCTGTTTTAGAATAAGGTAAACTGCGCTCAATTCCAGTCATTAGTCATACTCACATGCATAACCAAGTTTAGAAATCTAGCTCTGAAACACATTCCATCAATAACAATATTGTCAATCCAAATACAATATCTGAACCAGCAAGTAAGTATCAACATAATAATAATAATAATCGCAAGACATAGGCTACACGTGAACTTAATTCCACCAACAATTTACGCATGGATGTGTGCTGAGATCTGGCGCTGATCTGCCACGCTTCTCTTCAATGGGGCTTTTAACTCAGCGGAAACCTCCAGGGATTGGTGGACGTCACAGGTGATGCATAACGCGATGACGTCACGCCTGACAAGCAGCCAATGAGTCTCGTCCCAGGAGTGCGAATAGTAAAAGAGCACAAAAGAAAAGAGAAAGCAAAACACAAACACACGTGTAACGTAACATGGACCATCACAAGCAGACTTTGGGAAAAAAGGAAAACTAAAACTCTTTGTGCTTACCCTAGTTGTCCAGTATTGTCGTGTGTTACAAGCTGTTATGTTACCAGTGGATTACTTGAGCATGTTTTATATTAAAGGGTACCTATCATGGAATTTTGAAAATTACCTTTCATGTAGTGTGTAACATAGATCTAAGTGAACGAAAACATCCTGCAAAGTTTTAAATATGAAAGTTCACCGTATACAAAGTTATTGTCTCTCAAAAGTAAGAGTCGACTCTGAGTCGCTGATATGAATCAATAGACAAACGATGCATTTTCTCTAACTTTCGTACGTCACTTGTACAAGTTATTTGAATAAGACACGCCCACTCAGTGCGCGCGCCAGAAAACAGTGAAAACAACATGTCGACGAGCTGTTCTGAAGTGCGAATCAAAAGCGAACTTTTTTTTCACTGCCCAGAGACGAGCATGTGAAGAATCTGGCTAGAGTTTATATTTACAACTATACCACACAAGTATAGCCACCTTGAGCTGTGTTCGCGTTATTTTAATGAGGATTCCTTTACAAACATAAATGCTTTCATGGATTCGCGAGTCGCCTGATACTGAAGGAACGTTCAGTACCAAGTTTATTTGGATCGGGTTCATCCTCCGAGTCCGAATCACAACCTGTAAGTACTGTTAATAAGTGTTGCTTTTATGGGTTTTGTAGCATGCTCAATAAGTGTGTGTGTGTGTGTCAGTTACACTTAGCGCTTAGGTCTCTAAGCTGTGTGTGTGTGTGTGTGTGTGTGTGTGTGTGTGTGTGTGTGTGTGTGTGTGTTGTGTGTGTGTGTGTGTGTGTGTGTGTGTGTGTGTGTGTGTGTGTGTGTGTGTGTGTGTGTGTGTGTGTGTGTGTGTGTGTCAGTTACGCTCTCGCAGCTTAGGTCTCCAAGCTGTGTGTGTGTCAGTTACGCTCAGTGCTTAGGTCTCCAAGCTGTGTGTGTGTGTGTGTGTGTGTGTGTGTGTGTGTGTGTGTGTGTGTGTGTGTGTGTGTGTGTGTCATTTACGCTCAGCGTATAGGTCTCCAAGCTGTGTGTGTGTGTGTGTGTTTTTTTGAAATATGTAAAATGTTTGTCGTTGTTATTGGAGTTGTCATAAAGAATAGAGCGTATTGTAGTACTGCAGTGCTTTATCAATATGTTTAAGCTTTGGGTTAACGCGAAAAATAACTGACTGGGTCGTCTGACCAATCACTGCAGATTAGCGTCACGCAAAGGCGGGGTTTGAAAAATGAGTCTTCAAACGAATCATTAGGGAGTCAGTGAGCAAATCAGGTAAAAATAAATGCATATTATAAGACAACAAAAGTGTTTTTTGTCATTGCATGCATGTAAAACTGTTGTTGGGGACTCCCAGAACAACATTAGGAACATTTTAAATGGCATAATAGGTACCTTTTAAATACATTTGTTTTGAAACCTTTTGTATCTTCATACTGTGTTGACATATATTTTACACATAATGTACATTTTTATATATAAAAACGCTTTCATCAATTGTTAATGTACGTTGTTGGATTATACGTGTTTTATCTGGTTTGTTCAAATAATATTCAATATATATAATTCATTTTTTGTCTGGCAGCAAACGATTACATCATAGAACTCAACTATGAATGAATTTGGATGTAGGAACTACTACCGTATAGGAACTTACTGAAATGTGGGTATTCTGTAAGGCGGTCCTGTTTACACGACTGCTAAGTAAATGTCAGTCTTCTGGACAGAAATCAGCATGCATATTAACCTAAATTTAACAAACCAAAGGGTATTATAGGGGAAAACCACGACTTGAAGGAATTCAGTTTACACTGACTGAACACCCTGCAGATCAGGAGAAGTCACGTCATGGCTGCATTTCTTAAAGGCATCTCTGTCTCAGTTCACAAATATTATGTTGACTAATTAAGCTTGTGACATTCCCCATTTAAATGTTAAGGTAAAAAGGTAAATTAGCTCATTTGCAGTTTTGCTTTTGATTCATGCATTACACACATAAACAATGACCAGAGGCTTCTGAGTTTTTTTTTATTTTGATTTAATTGAAATCACTTGATAATGTTGCAATCATTTTATCACTTATTTCCCCCAGACCATATGAATTAAGGTTGACTTTTTCCCAGTCATCTTAATAGCAAAAAGTGTCCCAATCAACCTGAATTCACCCCTCTAATTTATTATGATTACAGACACTTCAAATAAAATAAAAGAACATCAAATAAAACAATGTCAACATGTAATTGTTTGTTGTGCAACCTGAAGTCAAGAACTCACATTTAATAAATGTCCACATTAGGCCCATGTTGTTTACAATACATGTGAAGGCATTCCTTGGAAAGCTGGCAGATTTAGCTGATGTGCCCTCAAAGTCTGTCTGTGTTTTTGGCCAATTGGCATTTGTTGGGTGGTGGGTGTTGGTGGGGGGGTCAAACGTCCAGGACTAAATAGTATAAAAAGCATCCATACCTTACATCTTCACTCTTGCATCTGAAGAAGACTCACACATCAACCCTGAACCTTCAGCATCAATGGTCAGTAATATTCATATTCATAATACTTAATATGATCCCCTTGATTATCATTTTATATGTGTTAAAGGTAGTTGTTTAACTTCATATTATTTCTTAATTTGTATTTTGTCATCTGATATTGATCAAGTGAAGGCAGAGGACTGTTGATTAATTTATGTGTAAGTAACATATAGTTGTGTTTTATATATGTGTGTGTGTTTTATCTCTTTAGAAGTTCATTGTGTTTCTGAGTGGACTCCTGCTGCACTTTCTGCTTCTTCTTCGGTCAGAAAGTGTGGGGGAACAAGCGAACGTTACAACTCTTGCCCACATAATTGACTTCTTCGATCAGAAGTGAGTAAAATAAAGGTTTAAAAGTATAATTTTATTTTATGATGTAGAACAAAGAGGAAGTTAATGAATTAAATGTCATTAGTAAACAGTGTTTAAGCTGCCGAACATCATGAAACTCTTTTTAAATGGCTTCATTTGATGTTTTACAGCTATTCGGAAAAACCTGCAAATAGTGATCCCGAGCCGTTTGCTGTTGTCATCAATGTACCGAGGAATCAATGTCAAGGGAACTTTGATCCTTTGAAATTCCTGATACATGAGAACGCAACATGTGTGAAAAAGGACATTTATAATACGAATAATACATTTTACAATGGCACAGACCTCATTGCTGCAGGATGTTTGAAAGGAGAAAAAGTGGAAAATTGCAAAAGTATAGCATCAGTGTCGTACCTGCTCCAAAATAAAAGCTCATCATTTAACCAACTCTTAACCCGTACAAATGACAGCTGCGTTGTCATCTACACCGTCTACTCCCCCTGTCAAAAAATGTCAGGCAGTTATAACTTTACACCAGCCCTTGAAACTTTGAAAAATCACAGTGGAATTAAAGCCTTTGTCATCAAGAATAGGGTTGATAAAAATGGCCATAAATGCTCTGATCCTGCAGTGAACTGTACAGAGATTGCAAACTATGTTCCCCTCTATTGCTTTGTGAATAAAACTTTTATTCATAGGCTATAAAAAAGCAATGTGAACACCAGTGATAAACAAGATGATCAGGGAATGAGTCTGATGTCCCCATCAAGTATAATGAACAAGTTCTCAAACATTTAATTAATTGCTGTACTGAAATGCAGCTCATTTAGGTTCTGGTAGTTTCTGAGGAAGCTAAAAGTTTTTTCTAGTGTAAAAAAAAATCTGAGGAGGGAAAATTGTTTAGTAGACTTCCTGAAAGACAATGTGCTTATGCTGTATTTAGATGACAACTGTCTTGTAATGATATATATATATTTGCTTATTGCATGATGAAAAATAAATATTTGCTCAATAATTGTACAGTGGTTTTATTTCCGAATAATTCACGGACAATTGCAAACACACAACCCTTTACAACTTTAATAATTTCCTGAAATAGGCACATTTATTAAGTGTTAACTCAATGAAGTCTAATTTTAGATAATTTTAAACTCTTTTCATTTTCTGTTAATTGTGGATTACACACTTTTTTCACACATCATTTGTGTTATACGCTATGATCTTTGGTAGAACTGTTTTACAGTCATTTTTTGCCAACTAAACTGTGATATGAACTGAATTATCATTGAATGTCAAACAGTTTAACAAACATTAACTGGTGGTGGTTGAGTAGATTCCCCCTTCAATGTAAAGCGCTTTGAGTACCCAGAAAACCACTATAAATGTAACAAATTATTATAGAATTATCATACAACGGTTGCGAGTTCAAATGTTAATTTCCAGAAAGGTCCTTAGATTAGCCAAGACGGCTCGGGATATTCCAGTTCTTACAATCTTACAACATTATAAGATGTGACTCACAATCGATGCGTGTGTGAAAGAGGGATTGTGAGAAAAAGATGTAATGAGTAGAAGCATGGCAAAAGGTGATGAATGGATCTGTGGAGGAGAAAAGAAACATAATTATTCCTAAATAATATAATACATATATTCTGCCATAGATCAAGCCAAATAAGAGCCTGTGACAATAATAAATACGTGTCACACAGAAGTGTTGACAGAGAAAAGGGAAAGTAGGACTTCTCTTGTGCTTAATGACTTCCAGACATGTGCTGCTATTTGTAGATGTGCCGCAAAATCTTCACTGCAAACACTTTTCGTTGTTTCCATAGTGATGATGAGGGAAAGCAAAGTCCCTTTCAAGGAAAGTCTGTTCACTCGGCGGCCATATTTGCAACGCCACCCGGAAGCTATTTCGGGCATCCAAGTCCAAGTCCTATCTTTTTGAACATAGACATAATAAATACATAGACGCCCTATTGGCCGCTTGAGCGCACGTCAACGGTGCCGCCATATTGGGGATGACAACTTTCCCATACCTCTCATACTGGGAATTGAGAAAAATGGTTGTTTTGTGCGCTGCTTGGGGCTGTACAAGTCGCCACACAATTGAAAACAGCTTTCGAGGAATTACCTTTCACAGGCAAGACTGAACGTTTGTTTTTAGTTGTATTTGGTCATGATTTAATTAGTAATAGTAACGTTCAGAGGATAAATAAAAAAATACTACTGTTATTGTGTCACGAAATGTAGTTTTAATAGTTTTTCAGTCGACAATGTAGTTGTTTAAAGCTCAAATATGTGGTTTGTTTATAAAGATAGCGCCTATTTAAAATTTGATCTGACGGTTTCGGAGTTGTAAGATGCGATCACCGGGCGCTCAGCGATCATTAACCCCGCAGAGGACAGCCTTACCTCGGCCAGTGCGTCTGAAGTTTGCCGCTGGCTCGGATGTCTATAGTCTTGTGGTTAAACATGAGATATAATTCGTCTTGTGTATATCTAACGGGCGATCTTTGGTCTCATTAATCTATAAATGGGTCCCTGGTAAATCGTTTTGGCTGAGGGCAAAGTGAAGTTTCATAACTTTATATTTGGGCTTTTTTACGTTGTATCCTGCTGTTTGACTGAAGCTACTTCTGTTATAATGGCTATTACTGATCAATAAAACTAAAATTTAACAAAAAGAGTTAAATATTAAATATAAGTCACTATTTACTTTATTTTTATTGTGTATATTCTATTGCTATTATTATAGTATTATTAATAAACTATATGCTATTATCAGTAATATAAAACAATATAATTTATGATTGTATTATTGTACTTAAGATATTATATAATTATACTATTCATTACTATTTTATTTGCTGTATACTATTTGTTTATTTTATTGACTGAACTATTTACTATTACTTCTCACTTTATGTTATATTTACTATTTGCATTGCACTGTAGTTGTACCATAACATATGTATTACCATAAGGATCCATCAGTTATCTTTGTTATTGCTCAAATCTGGTCAATCACAGAAAATGCTTTTTCCACAATAAAAAACTTAAATTATATCTCAGTATGGGGGTCTTCATCATTCTTATCCAAGAATAAAAAGCCAGATACATGACAAGCCTGAGCTTTGACCATGTTATTAAAAAAATATATTTTACAAGTGTAACTATCGATATTTTAAATAACTAGAGATGGAACTTTTTGTACAGTGCAGTCTTACCCTCCGCAAAATAGCGGACACGTTGACATATCGCAGCAACGTTCCAAAGCGGCCAATGAGGCATCTATGTATTTATTATATCTATGTTTTTGAATGTGGGAATGCTGAAATCTCCAAAAAGGGCTTATTTTTCAGGCTAGATGAGCCAATGAGTCTCAGGTTTCTATGGGAACCGTAGCTTCTAACCGCAGCTGCAGCGACACAATGACTTTATCAATCAGCGATTGGCTCTTTTACTTATATTGCGCGTTGCAGTTTCTCCCATTCATAGAAATAGGACCGTCTTTCTATATCTATAGTCTTTGGGGAAAACTAGTGCCACCCTTGAACTTTGCCCTCACAGATCAAAGGTTACATTCTCGCAGCAGTCATCGGGAGCTGTTTCATGTTACTCTGGGCCTCTTTACACTTGTTCACTATATGAATTTTCACTGATCTGATGAAAGTCCAGGTGTAATTGCCCTGCAAAACACATTCTATTCACTCAAGCCACATATGTAAATTTACATCTCCAAAAATTATAAAAAATAAAGGTGTGAGAGCATGTTATACAGGCATCCAGATACCACAGCACTACTGCAACACATATCTCCACAGATATGACCCGCCACAGATAAGTATCTCTTCAGTAAGGCAGACATGCAAATAGACTTGAATGAAATGGAAAGTCTGTCATCTTGAACCAGTGCCAGTGTCTCTCTCTCTCTCTCTCTCTCTCTCTCTCTCTCTCTCTCTCTCTCTCTCTCTCTCTCTCTCTCTCTCTCTCTCTCTCTCTCTCTCTCTCTCTCTCTCTCTCTCTCTCTCTCTCTCTCTCTCTCTCTCCTCTCTTTCTGATCTTGATATCAGCTGATGATAAATTAAATGCAGCATTTATCTGTTGCTTCTTGTGATGGGAACATACAGCGCTGGCATCAAAGATCAAATTTTTATTCATTTTGCGGGACATGTTCTGTGTGTTTCATACTGCAGGGGTTTTTAAACCTGTTCCTGGATCTCGAGCACTGCCCATTTTGTACGTCTCCCTCATCAAACACATGATTCATCAGTGGAGGACTCAGCTCATTAGTGGAGACCGAAAATCAAGACCTAAATTGCTTGTGTCGGATGAGGAACAAAGAAAGTTGGCCCACAGAAAGCCCATATAGGGGCCTAAAAGGGAGGGGGAACAAGTCACCTTGGTTTATATAGCCTAGCACTTTTAACAATATTGTTTCAAAGCAGCTTTACTGTGATAATAGGAAATGAAATTAACAGATTGTTTGGGCTTTACACCAGCTCTAAAATAAAGTTATTGTTCAGCTAAATTAGTTTTGATTGATTCACTTCCGTTGCAAAGATCATTAGTTATTAACTTTAGTTATTAACTTAGGGGGGCGCTAACACAACACACAAAAACCCTTAATGTGCTCCAGCCTGTTTATTCGCACAACAACAGTGTCTGCTGCCTGAGTGGGCAGAGCCGTCCTTAGGCCCTGCGCCGAAAAGCTGTCCTTAGGGGGTGCAGGTTTGGTGGCTGGGGTCCCCCTTGGTCCATTCATGATAGCGCTCTGGGGGGTCTGTTCGGTGCGGGGCCTAAAGACAGCTTTTCGGCGCAGGGCCTAAGGACGGCTCTGCCCTCTCAGGCATGTTTGTACTTTAGACCCCATTAGACTGCTTTCATCAGACTGCTAATAAATATAAATCCAGTACACCTTAAAAAAACATTAAGAGTCATATTTTAGCTGATAGCCTGTTTTTTTTTTGTTAAGATTTTGTTAACATGTTTTAATTTGTTTTAGCATGTTGGTAACATTGTATACAACATTTAGAGTGTTAACAATGTCCTGTCTTACTATATAATACGAACACAATATTTTCCATTATTCCCCACATCAGTAGAAATATTTTCTTTAATAAAGTTAGCGTACAGGTGCCATAATTCCTTCGTATAGTAACATGAGAAAATCACTGTACTTTGATATAGCCTACTAAATCAATACTCACATGGTATTTGCCTCATTTCAGTCAGGAACACTTGAGTCAAAAATACCAAAAACAATTATTTCTTCCAAAATATTTATTTGCATGATTGTTAAAGTTACATTTGGCGGTATGGCTCTGTTCTGAATTGCCCATCCTTTTCATGAGCTCCATGAAAGCTAGGTAACAGCAGCAGCTTCTGGGGACAATCTCCCATTTAAAACTGGGAAAGCAGCAAACGAATCCCCCATTGAGAACAGCGCATGCATCAGTGAAAACAGAATGACACTGATTAAGTTAAACAGAGTTAAAGGAGGAGCTAGGGGAGGAGGTGGGTTGCAAGCATGCAGTGGAAAGAGCTAAGCAGACAGACTGAAAATGCCTTTAAATAAGGCCCTTGATTGAAAGGAACTAATTGAAGGCGTATGAATCGGTTCAGCTGATAGACTGGGTATCAGCTGATAGCTGAGCTTGACTACGCTGCCTGCCTGAACTGACGCTGAACGCTAGACTTTTCAAGATTGTGAAAGTCAGGAAGAGGGCGGGACTTCACTTAGAATAAATCCCATCCACTTTCTCTTTCACTCTTATCACAAACAACATGGTCAGTCACATTAAAGGCTCATAACACACAAATAGTGTTAGTGGGAGTAGGCTAGTAGGTTGTTGTCATTTTGAATGGTTCATTTTTTAATGCACATTGTATATGTAATTGTATTTAGTTTTTCTGTGTGTGTGCTGTTTTGTGTTTTCAGAAGTTCACTTTGTTTCTAAGTGGACTCCTGCTGCTCTTCCTGCTTCCCGACTGGACAGAAAGTGTTGAGGACTATACTGTGGACATCAAGACTCTCGCCCGTATTATTAACTTCTTCGAGCAGAAGTAAGTCTGTCTTCAGTGTCTATGGAAAATTAAAAGCTCATAGTTTGAATCAAAGTTAGCAATGAAGAAGTAGCAACAAGAGGGCTTTTCACACTGTACTTAACCCCGGGTCATCATCAATCTAAACTGCGCTTTTAACCAGTAGATGATGGGATATACAATATTAGCTTTTGGAGAGGGCGGCATTTTTTGCTTAGGCATATTTCCTTGTTTATTTGCTCAGTGAATGAAACCATATATGTAGTGAAAACATTTGAAGAAAACTATTTTGTGTTTAAAATAAAGCTCTATTTAATATTCACTGATGACTAATATTGCAGTGTTCAGACCTATTACCTTTATTATGTAACTGTAGTTATATAATTCATTGTATAATAGACCTCAATGAGGCATAAGCTAATTAATCTAATCTTTATCCTAGCAGTGTTTCGGTTATGAGGTGATGCGCTATGAAACTAAGGTGGGGCAAATTAAATAATATTATTTTAATAATAAAAGTAGGCTAATAATAAATTATTCATATTATTATCTTCGTCACTCCAAAAGATGCAGTGTGTGCCCGGCCGTTACGATACAGATATAGGCTACCTACACAAACAGGCTTGTGATTTCCGACGCAGCGCTCGAGTAACATTCGGGGTGTTTCTCATAGACATAATATAGAGCTAGACGCCCTATTGGCCGCTGGGCTCAAGAAATGCGCCCGCCATCTTTAACCGGTCGTACTCCTAGTTGCGTTGCATAGCAGCAGTAGATGCCAGAGCACTGTGCAGCGTATTCCTGCTCAAATCGGCGGACCATCGCAAATAGGGCTTGGGGATTACTTTTCACAAGGAAGATTTAACATTACCATACTATTGGTTGTATTTTGTGTATTTGTACCATGTGTCCTGTATCATAGTTACATGTATGACCTTTGCAGAAAAAAAAAAAACAGCGTGAAAATCAGTTCGGTATTCAGTGAGATATGATTAATTAAATGCGCTGACAGCTCATTGCACCTGCTAAACAGATTACACTGAGCGGAGCGGGTGACCGGTTTAAGATGGCGGCCCCACGGCTCGTCTGCGCCACTAGCGGTCGATAGGGCGTCTATCTATATGATGTCTATGGGGCTTCTCATTTCTTATTTGTGCATCCTCATTACCTTTCCTCGCTTCCTTTAGCGTCTCAGCTCCACCCCCTGTCGGAAAGACTGCAAGGAAAGTAAAGGAGGATGGAGGAATTGAATGAAAGCTTCTTTTTTTATTGGAATACTTGATCACTCGAGCGTCACTTAGGGTGCTTCTCAATATCCCTCCTAGTCTCCTCGCTCCTCCGTCCTCCATCCTATGACCCGGAAACCGATCGAGCTCAGCCATCTTGAAGGACATCTCAATTATCTAATTGCACCGCGAGGAGGCGAGGATCGAGGAGTGAGGAGGCTTCCAGAGGAGTCATGAGCGAGGATACACGGGTGTATCCTATGTGGAAGAGTTTTATCGACTAAACGTGACGCACATAATTCTGCTCCCCCTTCACATCTGTCACAATCATTTGAATTTATACTTTACTTTTGCAGTTTACATAAACCACACATCTCACATATTTCAACAAGGTATCTTGCTTTATTATTATTTATTATGAATTTCTTAAACTTCAACAACATAAGGGCAGATTCTTTGAGCGCAGCTGATGACGCTGTGAAGTGACGCTCGAGTGATCAAGTATTCCAATGTATAAAAAAGCTTTCATTCGATTCCTCCGTCCTCCTTTTCTTTTCCTTGCAGCCTTCCCTCGCGTCCTACAGGTGGTGGAGCTGAGACGCGAGGAAAGGAAGCGAGGAAAGGAAACGAGCATGCACAAATAAGAAATGAGAAGCACCCTTAGTGTTATCAGCAGCGCTCAAAGTATCTGCGCTTATGTTGTTGAAGTTTGTTTATTTAATAAATTCATAATAAATAATATTAAAGCAAGATACCCTGTTGAAATCTCTGAGATGTGTGGTTTATATAAACTGCAAAAGTAAAGTATAAATTAAAATGATTGTGACCGGTGTGAAGGGGGAGGAGAATTGATACGTGCGTCACATTTAGTCAATAAAGCTATTCCTCGCTCATAACCTTACTATGTTCATAGCTCCTCTGGAAGCCTCACTCCTCACTCCTCGATCCTCGCCTCCTCGTGGTGCAATTAGAGAATTGAAATGTCCTTCAAGATGGCTGAGCTCGATCGGTTTCCGGGTCATAGGATGGAGGACGGAGGAGCGAGGAGATGAGGAGGGACATTGAGAAGCACTCTTCCTTAAAGCAAAGGTGACATAAAACGTACTCAATGAAAAGTTATTTATTAATACAAAAGGAATAAACCTATGTAAAAAGATAAATACATTTAATGAACATTTTGTTTTAATTTGAACAGTGAAAATTTAAATGATAAGTGATTTAAGTCGAAATCATCCGTTATGGCAAGCCGTTTTAGCTTAAATTGACCCAGCCTTACTCGTCGTAATTGCATTTTTACTAGTAAGAATTGAATTAGAGAGCTCTAAAATTCAATTCTTACTAGTAGCAATTATAATTAGAGAGCTCTCTAATTCAATTCTTACTAGTAACAATTATCATTAGAGAGCTCTCTAATTCAATTATTACTTGTAAGAATTACAATTACAGAGCTCTCTAATTCAATTCTTACTAGTAACAATTGCAATTAGAGAGCTCTACAGATTAATTTTTACTAGTCAGATGTCTCCATTGACTTCCATTCATTTTTAATTAGAGAGCTCTACAACTAAATTGTTACTAGTAAGAACTACAATTAGAGAGCTCTACACTGAATTGTTACTAGTAAGAATTACAATTAGAGAGCTCTCTAATCCAATTATTACTAGTAACAATTATAATTAGAGAGCTCTCTAATTCAGTTGTTACTAGTAAGAATGCAATTGCAGAGCTCTCTAATTTAATCTTTACTAGTAAAAAAACGAATTAAAGATATGTATAATTGCAGAGCTCTGTAATTGAAATAAAGAGCTCTGCAAATGCATTCTTACTAGTAACAACTGAATTAGAGAGCTCTCTAATTAGGTGTTCAAGCACGAAGTGCTGAAAACCTATTGTAATTGCTATTTAGAAAAAAAAAAACAACCTAAAACGCATCGTGCAGCCCAAACCGTAAGGCCTAGAGACTTGAAACTCGCCCAGATGGTAGGCATCCAATATGGGGACAACCTATCAGAGTATGACCCCGTTTGGCCCATAGGTGGCGCTACAGCAACCAAAAGTACAAAATTGCGCATAACTCCTAGACCGTTTGACTTAGAATCAAGCTTTTTACACCACCGTGATCCCTGGCTCAAGACGGACAAGATGTATATCTCGGATTTCGATTTGGAGCAAAAAAAAATTGTTATGGCCAATTTAGTCCAAAACCTACTTTTGCGAACTAGTCCCTGGTTTTTTGCCCAATCGGAACCAAACCAGTGCAGAAATGCTCTCTGGAGTCTGAATATCAATAATTATCGAAAAAAAGTTGAAATTAGTCCTTTGGTTGGCTGTAACATGGTCATTTAGGAAATGGTCCCTGACCAAATATGGTCAAAAGCCTATAAATCCTACAAAAAAAGTCAGAGCTTCACCAAAATTGATGAGCATATGTGTCATAACATGGTGAAGAAGCATGCAAAGTTTCGTGGAGATCGGACAATAGGTGGCGCTATAACCGTCAAAAAGGTCTCATTGTTATTAGGTGTTCAAGCACGAAGTGCTGAAAACCTATTGTAATTGCTATTTAGAAAAAAAAAAAAAACCTAAAACGCATCGTGCAGCCCAAACCGTAAGGCCTAGAGACTTGAAACTCGCCCAGATGGTAGGCATCCAATATGGGACAACCTATCAGAGTATGACCCCGTTTGGCCCATAGGTGGCGCTACAGCAACCAAAAGTACAAAATTGCGCATAACTCCTAGACCGTTTGACTTAGAATCAAGCTTTTTACACCACCGTGATCCCTGGCTCAAGACGGACAAGATGTATATCTCGGATTTCGATTTGGAGCAAAAAAAAAATTGTTATGGCCAATTTAGTCCAAAACCTACTTTTGCGAACTAGTCCCTGGTTTTTTGCCCAATCGGAACCAAACCAGTGCAGAAATGCTCTCTGGAGTCTGAATATCAATAATTATCGAAAAAAAGTTGAAATTAGTCCTTTGGTTGGCTGTAACATGGTCATTTAGGAAATGGTCCCTGACCAAATATGGTCAAAAGCCTATAAATCCTACAAAAAAAGTCAGAGCTTCACCAAAATTGATGAGCATATGTGTCATAACATGGTGAAGAAGCATGCAAAGTTTCGTGGAGATCGGACAATAGGTGGCGCTATAACCGTCAAAAAGGTCTCATTGTTATTAGGTGTTCAAGCACGAAGTGCTGAAAACCTATTGTAATTGCTATTTAGAAAAAAAAAAAAAACCTAAAACGCATCGTGCAGCCCAAACCGTAAGGCCTAGAGACTTGAAACTCGCCCAGATGGTAGGCATCCAATATGGGGACAACCTATCAGAGTATGACCCCGTTTGGCCCATAGGTGGCGCTACAGCAACCAAAAGTACAAAATTGCGCATAACTCCTAGACCGTTTGACTTAGAATCAAGCTTTTTACACCACCGTGATCCCTGGCTCAAGACGGACAAGATGTATATCTCGGATTTCGATTTGGAGCAAAAAAAAATTGTTATGGCCAATTTAGTCCAAAACCTACTTTTGCGAACTAGTCCCTGGTTTTTTGCCCAATCGGAACCAAACCAGTGCAGAAATGCTCTCTGGAGTCTGAATATCAATAATTATCGAAAAAAAGTTGAAATTAGTCCTTTGGTTGGCTGTAACATGGTCATTTAGGAAATGGTCCCTGACCAAATATGGTCAAAAGCCTATAAATCCTACAAAAAAAGTCAGAGCTTCACCAAAATTGATGAGCATATGTGTCATAACATGGTGAAGAAGCATGCAAAGTTTCGTGGAGATCGGACAATAGGTGGCGCTATAACCGTCAAAAAGGTCTCATTGTTATTAGGTGTTCAAGCACGAAGTGCTGAAAACCTATTGTAATTGCTATTTAAAAAAAAAAAAAAAACCTAAAACGCATCGTGCAGCCCAAACCGTAAGGCCTAGAGACTTGAAACTCGCCCAGATGGTAGGCATCCAATATGGGGACAACCTATCAGAGTATGACCCCGTTTGGCCCATAGGTGGCGCTACAGCAACCAAAAGTACAAAATTGCGCATAACTCCTAGACCGTTTGACTTAGAATCAAGCTTTTTACACCACCGTGATCCCTGGCTCAAGACGGACAAGATGTATATCTCGGATTTCGATTTGGAGCAAAAAAAAATTGTTATGGCCAATTTAGTCCAAAACCTACTTTTGCGAACTAGTCCCTGGTTTTTTGCCCAATCGGAACCAAACCAGTGCAGAAATGCTCTCTGGAGTCTGAATATCAATAATTATCGAAAAAAGTTGAAATTAGTCCTTTGGTTGGCTGTAACATGGTCATTTAGGAAATGGTCCCTGACCAAATATGGTCAAAAGCCTATAAATCCTACAAAAAAAGTCAGAGCTTCACCAAAATTGATGAGCATATGTGTCATAACATGGTGAAGAAGCATGCAAAGTTTCGTGGAGATCGGACAATAGGTGGCGCTATAACCGTCAAAAAGGTCTCATTGTTATTAGGTGTTCAAGCACGAAGTGCTGAAAACCTATTGTAATTGCTATTTAGAAAAAAAAAAAAAAACCTAAAACGCATCGTGCAGCCCAAACCGTAAGGCCTAGAGACTTGAAACTCGCCCAGATGGTAGGCATCCAATATGGGGACAACCTATCAAGTATGACCCCGTTTGGCCCATAGGTGGCGCTACAGCAACCAAAAGTACAAAATTGCGCATAACTCCTAGACCGTTTGACTTAGAATCAAGCTTTTTACACCACCGTGATCCCTGGCTCAAGACGGACAAGATGTATATCTCGGATTTCGATTTGGAGCAAAAAAAAATTGTTATGGCCAATTTAGTCCAAAACCTACTTTTGCGAACTAGTCCCTGGTTTTTTGCCCAATCGGAACCAAACCAGTGCAGAAATGCTCTCTGGAGTCTGAATATCAATAATTATCGAAAAAAAGTTGAAATTAGTCCTTTGGTTGGCTGTAACATGGTCATTTAGGAAATGGTCCCTGACCAAATATGGTCAAAAGCCTATAAATCCTACAAAAAAAGTCAGAGCTTCACCAAAATTGATGAGCATATGTGTCATAACATGGTGAAGAAGCATGCAAAGTTTCGTTGGAATAGGAAACATAGTCCTTACCGTCAAATAAGGTCTCATTGTTATTCAGGATGTCAACCACAAGTGCTGAAAACCTATTGAATATTCATATTATGAAAAAAAGAAATATTTAAAGGCCTAAAACGCTGCGGAGCCCATAACCGAAAGGCCATACTAGAAGACAATGAAACTTCGCCCAATTGGTAGCACATATGGATGATCAATCTAGTCAAGTAATAGATCCCGATTGCCCATAGGTGGCGCTACATGCAAAAAAATACATAAATGCGCATAACTCCTAGACCGTTGACTTAGAATCAAGCTTTTTACACCACCGTGATCCCTGGCTCAAGACGGACAAGATGTATATCTCGGATTTCGATTTGAGCAAAAAAAAATTGTTATGGCCAATTTAGTCCAAAACCTACTTTTGCGAACTAGTCCCGGTTTTTTGCCCAATCGGAACCAAACCAGTGCAGAAATGCTCTCTGGAGTCTGAATATCAATAATTATCGAAAAAAGTTGAAATTAGTCCTTTGGTTGGCTGTAACATGGTCATTTAGGAAATGGTCCCTGACCAAATATGGTCAAAAGCCTATAAATCCTACAAAAAAAGTCAGAGCATTCACCAAAATTGATGAGCATATGTGTCATAACATGGTGAAGAAGCATGCAAAGTTTCTGGAGTCGGACAATAGGTCGCTAAAACCTCAATTATAGTGCTAGTCCTGGTTTTTATGCCTATCGAACCAAACCAGTGCTGAAAACTATTTAATTGGAGTCTGAATATCAATAAATTATCGAAAAAACGATCGTTGCGCCAAATTCCGATTTACGGTCGCTAGGGGCTGCAAAAATCGCCTGTGGAGGCCATTTTACTAAAATGGGCTAAACTCAAAGTAAATGAGATAGACTTCCCAATCTTGGCCCATAGTGCTGAGTACAATTGAGGACAACAGTAAAAAATCGCGACGATTGAACCCTAGGTGGCGCTATAATGTGAAAAAAACATATAAAGGGCTGACCGTTAGTCCGATTGACTTGTAAATTGGTATACTGTGTCTTGGTCCAAGGTGCCATGTATGTGTATGAGGAAATTGGTGTAACTAAAAAAAACATGGCCGCCATTAGCCAATGAAGTTCAAGCACCTATTAAACAAGGTTAACGGAGTCCAATCGGAATGAAACTCGATGGGCATGTTCAACTCATGGCCCAAGAGGTCTGTAAGAGTTTTGAAAGAAATTGGCCACTAGTTGGCGCTAACGAGTTTTTTGGCTCTGTAATCACGTGGTGTTTCACACATGCCCATAATATGCATATCAGTAGATAGATCTCCTCATGCTGAATAAATTTGCCTCTAGAACCATTGCTGTCAGTCAAATCGTTCATTAAATATTCACGAATATGTTAAAAACCTACTTTCGCGAACTAGTCCCTGTTTTTTCCCCGATCGGAACCAAACCAGTCTAGGACAATTCTCTGGACTCTCTAGATAAATAATTATCGAAAAAAAGTTGAAATTTGTCCTTTAATTTACTATAACAGGGTCGTTTAGGAAATGGGCGTGTCAAAATACACTCAAACGCCTATGAATCATAAATAAAAACTCAGAACTTCACAAAAATTGGTGAGCATATGTGTCATAACATGTTGAAGAAGCATGCACAGTTTCATGGAGATCGGACAATAGGTGGCGCTATAACTGTTAAAAAGCTTTAAAACAATATATATCCTATGGTAAATTGCCTGTACAAGGTGTGTGTGTGTGTGTGTGTGTGTGTGTGTGTGTGTGGTGTGTGTGTGTGTGTGTGTGTGTGTGTGTGTGTGTGTGTGTGTGTGTGTGTGTGTGTGTGTGTGTGTGTGTGTGTGTGTGTGTGTGTGTGTGTGTGTGTGTGTGTGTAAGCATGCATAATGGAGTTAACATGGAAAAACTGGTTTGCTTTAGTGAATACTGGTGAAACCAAGTAGATCAAAATGGAAGTGAGCCAATAAGTGGTCTTCTGCTGCCCTCTGCTGGCCATTGTCCTTATTAACAGTCTTTTCACATGTGCATTCATATATTTAGACTCTTAAAAATCTCTTGTAAAACTATTACTATTATAACAAAATCTTATTTTGTCAGAGATTATCACTTCATTTGTTCTGATGCTTCACATAATGGCTAGCCACGTGGTAAATCATGGTAAATAAAGCTAGAAACATGGTAAATCATAGTAAATAAGGCAAATAATGCTAGAATCCTGGTAAATCATTCTAGAATGTGGTATATCATGGTAAACTATGGTAAATTCTATGGTAGATTCATGGTAAATCATACTGGAACATGGTAAATCATGAAAAATCACACTAAATGTGGTATATCGTAGTAAATCATGCTAAAACATGGTCTATTCCATCTATGATGTCAGTGGTTAAATGCTTGCTACATAAAACTTAATGTCTTTTGATGCTTGTGTGCTTAAAAATCTTAAAGGCCTTAACAGCTTGAACACCGCTAAATGCTGCTTGCAGCTTTAATTATAATTGTTACTAGTAATAATTGAATTAGAGAGCTCTCTAATTGTAGTTCTTACTAGTAACAATTCAATTGTAGAGCTCTCTAATTGTAATTCTTACTAGTAACAATTCAGTTGTAGAGCTCCGTAATTAAAAATGAATGGAAGTCAACGGAGACATATGACTAGTAAAAATTAATTTGTAGAGCTCTCTAATTGCAATTGTTACTAGTAAGAATTGAATTAGAGAGCTCTGTAATTGTAATTCTTACAAGTAATAATTGAATTAGAGAGCTCTCTAATAATAATTGTTACCAGTAAAAATTTAATTAGTGAGCTCTCTAATTTTAATTGCTACTAGTAAGAATTGAATTGTAGAGCTCTCTAATTGTAATTGCTACTAATAAGAATTGATTTGTAGAGTTCTCTAATTGAATTCTTACTGGTAAAAATGCAATTACGACGAATATCGCTGGGAACAATTTAAGCTAAAACGGCTTGCCATAATCCGTGGTTGAGTAAAATCTGAGAACACAACTGACATTTGAGTGAGACGGAGAGTAACGCGGAAAATGAAACCTTTAGAATGACCCAGGGTTTATTATTTCAAGTGTGAAAAGCCCTATTAATGAGGTAGTAGTGTTAAGGAGATCTAACCAATCAGCGACGAACTTACTGGTGACGCTGATATGACGTTAGGTGGCGAGTTAGAAACTTCCTGAATAGCTAGAAAGTGGAGTCAAGAGAAGAACGCGCATCATATCTTCCCGTATCCTAACCTTCAGTGTTTATCTTCTGTGTGTGCGTTCATGATAAAATGTAAGTCTGTTTACTTCATTGTGCCTTAGTAATAGTTATCTGCCACATTACTGTTTTGGTTGATGCAAATTATCGAGCTGTTTATTGCCTTAACGATACTAGGCTCACGTCATAGTCGGACCGTCATAAATATAACAGATACAAAGTTATTTAAGTTACTAAAGTTATTTATTTCTGTATACTTTGTTTGTGGTTACTTAGTGCAATGTTAACACTTTAATGAGTGTCAAGTTCATAGTATTCGTCGTATTTTCGTGACCATGCCGATATATGATGACTCAGAGTTTCCTCAGAGACACGGAGAATTCACGATCCTCATTATATGCGCTTCATGCGACATCTAGCGGTTAATTTCGGTAGTGCAGTCTAAACCCTGAAAATTGTATTGAATGTAGAATGACATGTATATTATTCTCATGTATGAAGAAGACTGTAATTACCTATTGTAATGTTATTCATTTGTTTATTTCAGACCACACACACATACATATACACAATAAGTAAAGATGAGAAGATTCTGAATCCTGTGATGTGTTTTGATTGACACCCTGGGGCGAGCACAATCACCTAATCAGCACATTAGCCAAAACCCCCTTTACATTGTGGTCCTTCGAGCCGGATGTGTGCTTACCACGGAGACAGGATGTCAGAGCAGCCTTTCCACCAGAGTGTGCGCCCACGACGTACAACCCAGCCTCCAGTTTATCTCAGAGACTATGAAGTCCAACATCCAATACAGCATTCACCTGTCCCAGAAGGGATACCACAGCAAAGTGCAATGACATACCAGTCTGAGATATTACCTCCCGACTCTCCACTTTCAAGTTCACATGATTACAGTACTGGAGCAGCAGCGGGAGCCACGATTACTCCATATTCCAGAATGATTGCTGGCAGACAACCTGACAGACGGTGGCCAACCACACCACACTATGAAAGTGATGAAGAGGAGGATGAGGCTTCACTCACAGCTGTTAGACACAGGTTGGAGGTTCAAGACTTAAAACAAGAGAACAGGCAACTGCGTGAAGCTCAGCTGGTCCTTAAAGAGGAAATTCTGCAGTTACAAAATCTTCACAAAGGTATGCAAGATCTAATTATACAACAGCAATCAGTTCCACTAACTCCACAATTACAGCATACAAACCAGACTCCAGTGCCATTACCCAGAAACATATATAGGCCACCTCAGATAGCAGCACCAAGTCCAGCGCCCCGCACTCCACAACCTGCCCCACGCAGAGTTCAAGTACAACCCAGAGAGAGTTCCTTTAAGCCCGGTGCTGACATTTACACCTATAAATCAAGCCCACAGCCTGCCACTGCTTATAATCTGCCATATTCTTCTCCCACGGGGCGGCCTCATAGTACTATATGTCCAGAGACATCCTACAGGGGCCCACAACCGACAATTCCATGTTTCACACGTAGAGACCCAAGCGAGTTCGCTCGTTTAAAGTTAGCCCTTGACAATCTACTTCCTAATGATGCATCGGAGCTCTTCAAATATCAAGTCCTTCTAGATCACCTGAAGTTTGAAGAAGCACGCCTAATTGCTGACTCATTCCTCAATTCCCCTTGGCCATACACAGACACTATGACTGCACTTACTGACAGATTTGGAAGACCTCACCAGTTGGCCCTAACGAAAATAGCAGCAGTCATGGATGCTCCTGATGTTCAGCCTGGAGATTTGTCCAGTTTCGATAGGTTTGCCCTTCAAATCCAAGCTCTTGTGGGTCTACTGAGGACATTGGGTCCTGAAGGTAATGTGGAGTTACAGTGTGGGTCACATGTAGTCCGTCTGCTCACTAAACTCCCTCCAGATTTACGTGCATCATTCAGACGACACATGCCTTATCAATCTGGAGTAGTCTACACTCTACTGGACCTGGCTGAGTGGCTCAAGTTTGAATCCTGGTGCCAAGACTGTGATGATTTAAATTCAAGAAAGGAGCAAAGACGGAAAACGGTTCAGTCAAGATCAGGCCCTGTAGTTAAGTCCAGATCCGCCACTGTTCTTCATGGAGCTGATCAAAACCCTGACACAGCTACACAGGTACTGTCATCCTTCAAGCCAACCAAGACAGCACAGAGATCTGAGCAAAGCAGAGTGTTGTGCCCATACTGTGACAGTACAGAGCATTTTCTTAGCCAGTGTACTACCTTCCAGAAATTTAGCAGAGAGGAGATGATAAAATGGATCAAAGACAACAACCGTTGCTGGAAATGTGGACGGTCACATTTAGCAAAAAATTGCACCCTGAGAAAGCCATGCCGCCTGTGTAATGGAAAACACCTTCAAATCCTTCACGAAGTTAACGACCGGTCTCAGACAGAGGGTACCTGCCTAGTGAGTTCCACAAATGAGTCCCTGTACCTGGACAGGCCTGAAAGTTCCAAACATGTTCTGCTGAAAGTTGTTCCTGTTGTCTTGCAACACAAGAATCAAACCCTAAACACTTATGCAGTACTTGACGACGGATCAGAAAGAACCATGCTACTTCCAGCAGCAGCTCAGAAACTAGGGCTTAAAGGACAGACTGAGGACCTTGCATTAAGAACAATTCGACAAGATGTCAAGAAACTTCATGGGGCCTCTGTTTCCTTTAGTGTACGTTCAATGGCACATCCAGAAAAGAGCTACCAAATCCAGAATGCATTTACCTCCGAGCACTTAAGTTTGGCTGAACACTCTTACCCCACTAAAATGCTCCAACAGAAATACTGGCACCTAAAAGGCATCCCACTGCAGCCCATTCTGAAAGCACATCCCCTCCTCCTAATAGGTGCAGATCATCCCCATCTGATCACCCCTATTGAGCCGGTTCGACTTGGCCCACCTGGAGGTCCAGCAGCAATTAGAACTAGACTGGGTTGGGTGTTACAAGGACCTACCCGGCTTCTACAGCAACAGCTTCATCCTCAGCAATGCCTGCACCTCTCCGTCACACCTCAAATGGAAGAACTTTTCCGGAATGTTGAGAGACTTTGGCAAGAAGATATCATTCCCCACAAAAATGAAAAACTGGTCACACGATCCAAACAAGATCAGAAAGCAATGGACTTGCTACAAGTTAAAACCACTAGAGTGATGGTAGATGGAGTAATGCGCTATGCCACCCCTCTGTTGCGCAAGGCTGACATGCCTCAGCTCAATGCCTCCAAAGACTCTGTCATGCCCAACCTGAGAAACACAGAGCGGCGGTTAACTAAAAACCCTGTAAAGGCATCTGCATACAAAGAAGAGATCAAAAGGCTGGAGGAAAGCAATTATGTGGTTAAACTTAAGACAGACTCTGTCACTACTGAGGAGGAATCATGGTTTATTCCCCATCACATGGTTCACCATAACGGCAAAAACAGAGTGGTGTTCAACTGCTCCTTTGAATACAAGGGGCATAACCTCAACAACTACCTCCTTGCCGGACCTGCACTAGGCCCTTCCCTATTGGGGGTTCTGTTGCGTTTCAGGGAGCATACTGTCGCAGTGAGTGGAGACATAAAGGGTATGTTTCATCAGGTCCGCCTACTGCCTGAAGACGGAAACCTACTCCGCTTCGTCTGGCGTGACCTTGAAACAAATATCCCCCCCAGCATTTATGAGTGGCAAGTGCTTCCCTTTGGCACAACTTGCAGCCCTTGCTGTGCCATCTATGCCCTACAGCGTCATGCTGTAGATAATACCAAGCCAGATGACACCCTCAGATCAGCAGTTGAAAGGAACTTTTACGTAGACAACTGCCTAAAGAGCGTAATGTTCCCAGAGGAGGCCAAGCAATTAGTGGATGGGTTACGAGAACTTCTTGTCAGTGGTGGCTTTGAGATCCGTCAATGGGCTGCCAACATGCCAAATGTCATTGATCACCTACCTAAAGAGGCTCGTTCAGACAGTATTGAGCTTTGGCTGTCACATGACAAAGCTGAACCTCAAGAATCCACTCTTGGATTGAGATGGAACTATGACTCAGATGTCCTTGGATTTAAACACCGCCCAGTGCCAGAAACTACACCCACTATGCGCCACATTTATAAAGTGACAGCAAGCCAGTATGATCCTCTGGGATTCATTCTCCCTTTCACCACCCGTGCAAAAATCCTGATCCAACAGCTGTGGAACAAACAAAGGGATTGGGATGACCCCATGTTGCCAACAGACCTATTGAAAGCCTGGAACAGGTGGGAGAACGAGCTTCCCTGCCTTTCTGAAGTTACCATTCCACGGTGCTATGTCTCAGCAGATATGGACCATCTCAATGTTACAAGGCAAATTCATATCTTCTGTGATGCCTCAGAACAGGCATACGGCTCTGTGTCATACCTGAGAACTGAGGACAAAGAAGGCCGAATTCAGCTTGCATTCCTGATTGCTAGATCCAAAGTTGCCCCCAAACGGAAGCAAACTATCCCTAGACTAGAGCTGTGTGCAGCGCTTAGTGGTGCTCGAATGGCAAAGCTACTAGACACTGAACTTACAATCGAAATAAGCCAAGTGGTCTTGTGGTCTGACTCCACCACAGTCCTTTCCTGGTTGAAATCAGAGTCTTGTAGCTTTAAAGTCTTCGTAGGGACTAGGATTTCAGAAATCCAAGACCTTGCGGACCAACATGAATGGCGATACGTAGATTCTCTACGAAACCCTGCAGATGACCTCACAAGGGGCCGCAGCCTAAAAGAACTTGCGTCACCAAACAGATGGAGTCAAGGCCCACCATTCTTACTACAGGCTGAATCAGAATGGCCAGCTATGCCAGTGCTACAACCTCCTGAGGATGAGATGGAAAAGAAAAAGAGTGTATTCTGCGGTGTCACCAGAGTATCAAACCCCTTGAACCCCAGCGAGTACAGTACATGGAAGGACCTTGTTGAAGCCACAGTACAGCACAGTCAAAGTGACCCAAACCAATCCAGTCCAGCTACGGCTAAAGACTATGTGAAGGCAGAATGCCTTATCTTCCAGAATATCCAACGTGACAGTTTCTCAGAGGAATATGAACGTTTGAAAGCTAGTAAGCCTGTATCCACTACGAGCCGTTTACTCACTTTATCACCAGAGTTTGATGAAGCCAGTCAGCTTATACGCGTTGGAGGACGTCTACGTCGTGCTGAAGGTCTAGAACTCCAGACTATTCACCCCATAGTTCTGGATCCTCACCATCCAGCGACCAAACTGCTCATACAGGACTATGACAGTAAGCTCTGTCACCCGGGAACAGAACGGGTATTTGCCGAAATGAGGAGAAACGTGTGGATACTAAGAGGTCGTGAGGCAATTCGCAAATTCCAGCACAACTGCATAGAATGTCGCAAGTGGAAGGCCAAAGCTGAGGTCCCTAAAATGGCTGATCTACCCCCAGCCCGTCTAAGACTTCACAAACCTCCTTTCTATAGCACTGGGATGGACTGCTTTGGTCCCTTCCAAATAAAAGTAGGACGACGCTGTGAAAAAAGATGGGGTATAATATTCAAGTGTTTGACCACTCGATGTGTACACATTGAGCTCCTCACATCTGTAGACACAGATTCTTTCCTTATGTCTATGAGGAGATTTATTGCACGTCGAGGCACCCCATCTGAACTGCTTTCTGACCATGGCACCAATTTCCACGGTGGAGAGAGAGAATTAAGAGAAGCTTTAACAAACTGTAGCCCAGAGCTTCAACAACATCTTGCCAAACAAAAAATCACCTTCCTCTTCAACCCTCCTAGTGCTCCCCACTTTGGTGGCATCTGGGAGATAGAAATCCGATCCCTCAAAAATGCCCTCCGTACAGTAGTAGGTTCACAAACAGTGACAGAGGAAGTGCTTCAAACAGTGCTTATTGAGATAGAGGGAATTCTCAATAGCAAGCCTCTAGGATATGTCTCCTCCAATGTAGCTGACCTGGATCCAGTCACCCCAAATCTCCTCCTCATGGGGCGGCCAGACAGCTCTCTACCTCAAGTGATGTACCCCGCTACTGAGCTCATAGGACGGCGTAGATGGAGACAGAGTCAAGTCCTTACTGATCATTTCTGGTCAAGCTTTATGAGAAACTACTTGCCTAACCTCCAGTTACGTCAGAAATGGCACGCAGACACTAAACCCCTTACAGTTGGATCTGTTGTAATGTTGGTTGACCCTCAGCTACCCCGTGCCCTCTGGTTGATTGGGAGAGTAGTCAGGACATTCCCTGGGGCTGACGGACATGTAAGGTCTGTAGAAATCAACGTCAAAGGCCGGTTATATGTGCGGCCTGTTGCCCGCCTCATCCTTTTACCTGAGATTACTGACACCTAGAAACTTAGACGCAGGAACAAATATGCCCCGGCATATTTGGGGGCGGCGATGTTAAGGAGATCTAACCAATCAGCGACGAACTTACTGGTGACGCTGATATGACGTTAGGTGGCGAGTTAGAAACTTCCTGAATAGCTAGAAAGTGGAGTCAAGAGAAGAACGCGCATCATATCTTCCCGTATCCTAACCTTCAGTGTTTATCTTCTGTGTGTGCGTTCATGATAAAATGTAAGTCTGTTTACTTCATTGTGCCTTAGTAATAGTTATCTGCCACATTACTGTTTTGGTTGATGCAAATTATCGAGCTGTTTATTGCCTTAACGATACTAGGCTCACGTCATAGTCGGACCGTCATAAATATAACAGATACAAAGTTATTTAAGTTACTAAAGTTATTTATTTCTGTATACTTTGTTTGTGGTTACTTAGTGCAATGTTAACACTTTAATGAGTGTCAAGTTCATAGTATTCGTCGTATTTTCGTGACCATGCCGATATATGATGACTCAGAGTTTCCTCAGAGACACGGAGAATTCACGATCCTCATTATATGCGCTTCATGCGACATCTAGCGGTTAATTTCGGTAGTGCAGTCTAAACCCTGATAATTGTATTGAATGTAGAATGACATGTATATTATTCTCATGTATGAAGAAGACTGTAATTACCTATTGTAATGTTATTCATTTGTTTATTTCAGACCACACACACATACATATACACAATAAGTAAAGATGAGAAGATTCTGAATCCTGTGATGTGTTTTGATTGACACCCTGGGGCGAGCACAATCACCTAATCAGCACATTAGCCAAAACCCCCTTTACAAGTAGAGAAATGAGAAGTGATTGGTTAACTACTCATTGATAAAAAAACACATTATAATAATCATTAATCACCTTAAACAATGTTAACAGATACAAGAGAGTCGATAAAGATGGACACCCCCGTCAGTACGCCACCGCCATCAATGTGCCGAAGGATCAGTGTCAACAGAACTTCAATCCTGGACAGAAAAACTTCCTGACTCAGGAGAATGCTGTGAATGTGAAAAATGCTATTACTGATGTAACAAACGCACTTTACCAGGGTTCAGAGCTCATCGCTGCAGGGACTAAGAAACAGAATAAATACAACATGCATTCAGAGTCTCTCCTGCTGAATCCTGCTGACAACTCTCCTATGAGCAAACTTTTGGATAAAAGAAAAGACGGCTGCTCCGTTTTCTACACCTTTGAATCTCCCTGTGTTGACACGTGTCTGAATCCGTCAAGCAAACACAACATTTTAGATGCTCTGAAGAAATGGAAAAACCATCATGGAATTAAAGCTTTTGTCTTCAAGAATTTCTGGAAGTTTGACACTGAAAAAGATCTTCAGACTGCGTTTAAGCAGATTGGGGCTCAAGTTCCTCTCTTCCGCTGTGTGAGTGAGAATGTGTGTTATGCTTGTAAAGGGGAAAGAAACACTCCCATAGATGCGCGCTGTCTGCCTCCTCCAAAAATGACCAATATTGAACTGTAACATTACAAGTCTTTTCTTTTCTATGTGATTCTATATTAAGATCTACTATCTTTTGTTTTAAAATCCAATATGCATAGATTAAAAATCAATTTAAAAATAATCTTGATGTGGCAATCGTTTTTGCAAAAATTATAATATGCTCTATTGCGTTAGAAAATATTAAAATGTATTTGCTGATAGCAACTGTGCCATTTTACCTTTTTTTCCAGCGCTGTGACTTATGAATTGTCTCGTATTGACGTAATTGACTTTCTTTCCAAAACTATATATAGAATATAGGACCTCATATAATAAATCAAATTAGGTTAAATATTTTAAGAGGGTTACCAACGAGTAGGCTATGTTATTGGTTGGCTATAGAATTGAATAAGTGCTATAAAATAGTTTAAACTGCTAAAAGAAAGAAAATAGGGTCCTAAATGTGGTCCTGAAACTGCAGCCTCTGGTATTGCAGGAATTAGCTACTTGTAACTGGTTTTAACCCGACTTTGAAAGCACCTACACAGTGTAGCTTTAACAAACTCACAACCACAGAGGAAGTCTCGGCTCTGTCTTGTGTGACAGTTTGTAAAGGAGAAGGAAACATTCCCATAGATCAGGACTGTTTGATCCCAACTCATGAATTAACATGAGTAACATTACACTTTCCTATGCTAACCTTGAAATGAGTCTACTAGTAATGAGTAATGATTTAGTCCAGCAGGTCCAAAGACTGACATTTCAATCTTACGGAGATCTAATCGGGTTAGAAAACCTGTTCAAAAAGACTTCTAAGAAAGATTTTTTTTCTGAAGAAAAATAAAAAGAGAATTGTATGCCTTGTAAAATGGATTGTTAATTGATTGCTGTTTTTTTCTCCCATTGGGCTGCTGTGAATTGTGAATTATTGATAATTATGTGATGTTAATGATGTAAAACAGTTTTTTAAATAAAAGTGATGTAATGAGTCTAATAGTAATGAGTGATGATTTAGTCCAGCAGATGGCAGTAATGAATTATATAAACTTAAGTGCATTTTGCTAAGGAATAGTGTGGTAATTTGTATGGGTGTTTCATGTGGAAAAAATTAAGTAGTCCCAGACTAAAACGCATGTTTGAAATGTTTGACTGTTTTTAACAATTGCTAACATCCTTTTGTCCGATCTGTAGTCACATTTTATAAACTCTAAACACAATTCGCACAACATCCATCTGTTGTGACTATATTCATGTTGTTTTCACACAATATGCAGTCAATTCTAAAATTCTTACATTTTCTTAAGCTTACCCCACACCAAAATCATGGATCTGTCTGGTTTAATTTACAAACACTTAAACACAGCATGACAGAAATGAAGACCTAATGTTCCAAACCTTAAATATAGTATAAATAAAGCCTTTACTTCAGCAGCTCACAGGAGACAAACAGACATAGTATACACTTCATATGAGGTAAGTGCAGACGGGAGTTCTGCAAAGTGCAAAACAAGAGCGTTACTACAAAAATAGTCATTAACTTAAATGTTACACACTTTAGTGTCACCAAATTCAGTTCACACATCAATGGTCTCCTACTGGTCATACTACATCACGTAGTTTGATTAAAAAATATATATATATATTTTGCATAATTTTTATAATTATGTTTTATGAAATAAAATCAATAACTTCTGTTATTAGAAAAAATATCCAAACTTCATTGTATGTCATCAAATTCAGTAAACAATTATCATGCAAAAGCTGGTTGTAACTTGTTAGCTGTGTACCAACATCATTTGTGTCCTACTTATTTTTTTATGTGGTATTACTTACCAAACTAAGTGTCGTAGTGTAACCAACAGGAGAGCATTGATGTGTGAACTGAATTTGGTGACAGTACAGTGTGCTACAGTGAAGTTATTGAATATTTTTTCTAATATAAAATGTGCAAAAGGACGTTTTATCAAACTAAGTGTTGTATGACAGGAGACTGCCGCTGCCTGCCCATAGAGATCAATTCATATTATAAGGCTCGTTTTGAGGAAAATTGGGTTGTAGCTTGTTGCCTATATGTTACTATGACTGGAAAGAGGTGTCATTTGTGTTTTAACATTGTTTAGCTCACCAGTCTGTGAATATATTGCCAACTTTACTGAATATGTACAGGCTGCACATCACTGAAAACACTAATAGCTCTCACACATTTAAAGGGTACCTATTATGGCATTTAAAATGTTCCTAATGTTGTTCTGGGAGTCCCCAACAACAGTTTTACATGCATGCAATGACAAAAAACACTTTTGTTGTCTTATAATATGCATTTATTTTTACCTGATTTGCTCATCGATTCCCAAATGATTCGTTTGACGACTCATTTTTCAAACCCCGCCTTTGCGTGACGCTAATCCGCTGTGATTGGTCAGATGACCCAGTCAGTTATTTTTCGCGTTAACCCAAAGCTTAAACATAAACAAAATTGATAAAGCACTGCAGTACCACAATACGCTCTATTCTTTATGACAACTCCAATAACATTTTACATATTTCAAAACACACACACAGCTTGGAGACCTAAACGCTGAGCACACACACACACACACACACACACACACACACACACACACACACACACACACACACACACACACACACACACACACACACACACACACACACACACACACACACACACAGCTTGGAGACCTAAGCTGCGTTGAGCGTAACAACACACACACACACACACACACACACACACACACACACACACACACACACACACACACACACACACACACACACACACACACACACACACCACAGCTTGGAGACCTAAGCTGCGTTGAGCGTAACTGACACACACAACACACACACACACACACACACACACACACACACACACCACACACACACACACACACACACACACACACACACACACACACACACACACACACACACACACACACTTATTGAGCATGCTACAAAACCCATTAAAAGCAACAATTATTAATAGTACTGTACAGGTTGTGATTTGGAGGATGAAGCCGATCCAAATAAACTTGGTACTAAAACGTTCCTTCAGTATCAGGCGACTCGCGAATCCACACTTGAAAGCATTTATGATTGTAAAGGAATCGTCATTAAAATAACGCGAACACAGCTCAAGGTTGGGCTATACTTGTGTGGTATAGTTGTAAATATAAACTCTAGCCACTGATTCTTCACATGCTCGTCCCTGGGCAGTGAAAAAAAGTTTGCTTTTGATTCGCACTTCAGAACAGCTCGTCGACATGTTGTTTTCACTGTTTTCTGGCGCGCGCAATGAGTGGGCGTGTCTTATTCAAATAACTTGTACAAGTGACGTACGAAAGTTAGAGAAAATGCATCGTTCGTCTATCGATTCATATCAGCGACTCAGAGTCGACTCTTACTTTTGAGAGACAATAACTTTGTATACGGTGAACTTTCATATTTAAAACTTTGCAGGATGTTTTCGTTCACTTAGATCTATGTTACACACTACATGAAAGGTCATTTTCAAAATTCCATGATAGGTACCCTTTAATCTACAAGTGAAAATTGGTTATTTTTGCGTTTTTCTGAGCAATTTCGTTCTTGAGAAATGGTAAATTGAGATACTGACAGTTCTTCCGTATGGTTAAGGAAGCCGCGGATGACAAGGAGGTAAACACGGGAGCACACACCAATGCTGGATGAGAGGCGAGTAGTGGCTGGAAGAGGGGGAAGATGAAGGAGATGAGGAAGACGATGAAGACTTGAAGAAACAGGACTGGAGACAAACAGACGTAGCATTTCGTTCTGCCAGGTTGTAAGCAATGTCGAAGCAAAGTAGAAGAGTGCCTTCAGAGTGTGTGATTGGCTGCAGGCACGATTCCACATCAGCCGGGTCTGAGCACTTATCTGCATTTATTCATGAGAATGAACTCTTTTAACCCAATCACTGCATTGGTTCCTAAAGACACAGAGTGACTGATAGTGATCAAGACCTGTAGGCCAAGATGTGTGTACTTCCTCTCTCTCTCCTCTCTCTCTCTCTCTCTCTCTCTCTCTCTCTCTCTCTCTCTCTCTCTCTCTCTCTCTCTCTCTCTCTCTCTCTCTCTCTCTCTCTCTCTCTCTCTCTCTCCTCTCTCTCTCTCTCTCTCTCTCTCTCTCTCTCTCTCTCTCTCTCTCTCTCCTCTCTCTCTCTCTCTCTCTCTCTCTCTCTCTCTCTCTCTCTCTCTCTCTCCTCTCTCTCCTCTCTCTCTCTCTCTCTCTCTCTCTCTCCTCTCTCTCTCTCTCTCTCTCTCTCTCTCTCTCTCTCTCTCTCTCTCTCTCTCTCTCTCTCTCTCTCTCTCTCTCTCTCTCCTCTCTCTCTCTCTCTCTCTTTATTGGTATAAGTTATCATCATCTCATACATCTATTTTTTAATGAAGTTCCTAAACGTAAGTTAGGGAGGAGCGAACCAATATAATCTTTCAATCAACAGCCTACAGCCTATATAAGCAGCCGCTTACCTCTCCCTGGCATCAGCTGTTCCAGTATCAGCTGTCCCAGTATCCCTCCACCTCCCCAAACTCCGCCTTCATCTCAGGTACCTTGCCCTTTAATTACCAGGTCCTACATTTAGCTACTGGGGGGTATATCAGAGCTCGAGTTGAAGCTGCTTCATCGAGCCCCTCTCCAGTGGACAGCAAATAAGTTTAACCTAATATCTTAAAGATTCTATGGGCAAACGAACTTGTTAAACTATTTTAAGTGTAACCATATTTGGTCATTAAACCTTTTCAATTACAAATAATGTGCAAACTAGTTTTGATTGGGTATTGACTTTGAAGTGCTACCTATTGCTATACAATATGGTCACTCTATATAGCAACGCTGTCCCACATATTAGGCTATTGTATGTGCTTATTTTTGTCGTTGGTATAAGTAGCTGTTACGGCCCTTGGCCTGTTTCTGGTCGCTTTCCTGCCCCTCCTCCTCTCTTTCAGGCCTAATTGCTGGCACCTGGGAAACTGGTGTTTAAATAGGAGCTCCTCAGCTGCATTGCGTCTCTTCCTGTTCTGGTCTGGGGGCTAAAGGCTCGAACGCTGCTCTGTTAGCCTGTCCGGGTATAAGCCTCGCTCGGGATGCCAGGACTGCACACAGATACACATTTAAGTTTACGTATTTTATTTTTACACACTCTAAAAAATGCTGGGTTGTTTTAATCAATTTTGGGTCAAATATGGACAAACTCAAACATTGGGTTAAAAATGTAACCCAATGGCTGGGTTTTGTCCATATTTGACCCAAACATGGTGTTGAGTGCACTCAACACTTGCACCTACACACATAACACATTCAAACATCTGCCCTACACTACTGATACTGACACTCACACGCCATAGTTGGTTCTGTTTAAATTTGTGTTAGGTACACAATAAACTTATGATTTGCATTGTTTGCTCGTGGCATGGTCTCCTATCTTTTGTTATGGCCCTGAGTCAGTCATAACAGTAGAGGGTGGAATAGACAAGAAATGTACAGTTTTGTTTTTTTTAACCATCTTGCTAAAGTTTCTTTAGTCATCTGGCAGTCTTGCAGCTTGAACCCATGCAGGAAATCCACCCAGATCGGTAAGATTTTTCATGTTTTTGAAAGAAGTCTCTTCTGCTCACCAAGGTTGCACATATTTGATAAAACCTCATATCGTTAAATATTATGCAATTTAAAATAACTGTTTTCTGATGTAATCAGAAAAGAGGAATATAAATAATATATACGGGGGTTGGACAATGAAACTGAAACGCCTCTCATAGTGTGGGAGGTTTTATGGCTAAATTGGACCAGCCTGGTGGCGAATCTTCATTAATTGCACATTGAACCAATAAGAGCAGACTGTGAAGGTCCAGGGTATTTAGCAGGGTAAGAGCACAGTTTTGTGCCGTGTATCAGGATGACAATGCACCAATACACACAGCAAGACTGATGAAAGATTGGTTTGATGAACATGAAAGTGAAGTTGAACATCTCCCATGGCCTGCACAGTCACCAGATCTAAATATTATTGAGCCACTTTGGGGTGTTTTGGAGGAGCGAGTCAGGAAACATTTTCCTCCACCAGCATCACTTTGTGACCTGGCCACTATCCTGCAAGAAGAATGGCTTAAAATCCCTCTGACCACCGTGCAGGACTTGTATATGTCATTCCCAAGACGAATTGACGCTGTATTGGCCGCAAAAGGAGGCCCTACACCATACTAATAAATTATTGTGGTCTAAAACCAGGTGTTTCAGTTTCATTGTCCAACCCCTGTATAAGATATAAATAAGAAAAAATAAATGTAATGTATTCCTGTGATCAGAAAAAAATTATTCCTATTAAAATAAGAAAAATAATTTAATAACAATATTACCTTTTTTTTTTTTTAAATATATATTTTTATCAAATAAATGCAACCTTGTGAGCAGAAGAGACTTCTTTTGAAAACATAAAAAATCTTACCGATCCAAAACTTTTGACTGGTAGTGTAACTTTAAGAAAAAGAAGATATACAAATTGGTGATGATGACCGCAACAGCTTTCAGTGATGTTATAGTTTTAGACAGTAAGGGTTACACATGATTGTATCGCCTTGCAGATCCTCCACATGGACCAAACCGAATGGCAAACAGTGTTGCCGTATCTCTCATGAGCAAACTTTAATCTAGACAGATCTCCTAGGAAAAACATTGGCCACTTTATTAGGTTCACCTTGCTAGTAGAGTTGGACAATTTTGCCTTCCGAACTGCCTTAATTCTTCATGTCATAGATTTAATAAAGTGCTGGAAACATTCATCAGAGATATTGGTCCATACTGACATGATAGCATCAAGCAGATTTGTCGGCTGCACATCCATGAATGTGAATCTCCCGTTCCTCCAACGCTATCTCCCGACCAATTCGTACAAATTTGTACGAGTGATTGAAAGGTGGCTAATTCATACAAATTCGTATGATTTGTCTAAACTCACGTGATGGGTAGGTTTAGGGGCGGGGTCAGGGGTAGGTCATTCATGTAGAGGTCTTTTGAGTTTAGTGAACTCAATGTCATGATCAAGAAACCAGTTTGAGATGATTTGAGCTTTGTGACGTGACGTGTTATCCTGCTGTAAGTAGCCATCAGAAGACAGAAACACTGGTCATAAAGGGATGGACAGGATTGGCATCTGTGTGTGTGTCTTCTGCTGCTGAAGATCTTCTGCTTCAAGGTTTGTTGTGTTCACAGATGCTCTTCTGCAGACCTCGGTTGTATCGAGTGGTTATTTGAGTTACTGTTGCCTTTCTATCAGCTGAACCAGTCTGGCCGTTCTCCTCTGACCTCTGACATCAACAAGGCATTTTCTCCCACAGAACTGAAGCTCACTGGATATTTTGCAGAGTGCAGAGTCACAGATTGTGTGGACCTATTGTAAACAACTTTGACCAAAAGTAAGTATGCCTGACGTAACTTCAATGACTTCACACAATCGATTTACCTTTTACCATTTAAAGGTAAACATGGAAGAACCTTTAAAAGAACTTTGAGGAAATGAAGATTGTGCCTCGTGCTTTCCTCTTCCAGGGTGTGAGTGAGAATGAATGTCATCCTTGTGAAAGTGAAGGAAACACACCCACGGCTAGTAAGAAATCATCATCATTTTGGCATCTGTTGATATTTTGCTGGCAGCAGATGAGGGCTCACCTCATGGGACGATGATCAGTGGGCCAATAAAACGGCCAACAAACTCAATGATTCAAGCGTCAAGGCGGAGTTACTGAAATTAGACTAGCTACTAAAAATAGCCTTACTTAGTCATTTGAAGTGTTGACATTTCATCAGATCCTGTGTACACCACAGCTAAGTAAATGCCAGTTTGGCATAGTTATAATGGCGCTCGACGGCGTATTTATGCGGGTTGATGTAAATGACAACTTTTTTGAAAACGATGTTGTGTGCACGACATTGACCAGGGGCCTGTTTCAGAAAGGAGGTTAAGTGAAAACTCTGAGTATGTTAACCCTGAAATGAGGGAAACTCTGGGTTTTCGGTTTCAGAAAGGGAGGTAAGTCAAACCTGAGAAAGCAGAGTAAGTCAAGCCTGTTTCTGAAAGAGAGGTAACTTATACTCAGAGTCAGTTACCATGGTAACTTACTCTGTGAACCTAACCTGGTCAGGAGCAGGTTTTCTTCAGTAAACCCAGAGTTTTTTGCGGTCTCCTCCCCTTTTTTAAAGAGGAAGTGGTGTTTAAACACCAACAATAATACTAAAATGTATTTAAACATTCTTTAAGGAATATATATTGCATGGTTTAATTGACTAGATCTGTTTTGCAACACTTTGCCAAAAAATAAAAGGATTAAAACGTTTGCTAAACTTTTATTTGATTACCACCGTTTTTTAAAATAAATTTGTATTAAATCATTAAAAAAAATCGTAATAAAAAACATTTCATAGAACTCAATTATTTTTTTAACATAATTTAATAAATTATTAATGATAAAAAATAAGATGTTAATCTAATTCATAATCAATTATTGAAATTAGTTGATTAGATATGTTTTATTGAACAAATGTTTAATTTATTTAACTGTCATTTTAACTGATGATAATAATAACCGTATAATTTAATAATGCAGTTTATATATTTAATAATTGTTTAATACCATAAACCCCAACCCAACCCAACTCAACCCAACCCAACCCTACATGGAGAGTCATGGGAAAAGTAACTCAGACATGGGAAAAGTAACTCAGCAACTTTTACTCACATTTTAAATTAGCTACTTTTTACTTTTACTTGAGTAGATTTTTAGACTGGTTCTTTTACTTGTACTTGTATCAAAGTAAACAAAGAATTATCAAAGTAATATAGCCTAATTTAGGTTGAATAACATTCTTCCAGTTTCACCTCTGATATTATAACAGTAAGTTACTCTAAAATAGTTATGAATTACTAAAGACAAATGACATCTTCAACAGTGTAATTAGATTAATGTAATAATTACTATCTTTAGAAAGTATTGGTCTACATATTACTAATTACTAAATCCTATATCAACCTCAACCACTTGAACAATACAAGGAGAGACAATAAACTGCACTTTTAATGCTTTCAAATTAACAATATACAATTGCATGAATTATTCTTGAATTGATCAAAGTGTGTAGAGGGAGAAGGTTACATAAAAAATTTAACTTTTAAAAATGTGTGTCAAATCCACTATTGTTTTATACTGAATTGGTCTATAGTCTATGCAGTAGCCTATTTTATGTAATTGCATCATATTTTATTTTAAATTACAGAAGAATTAAGAATAATCCCTTTAATTAAATTACAATATTTAGATTACTTGGTAATTAATTACACCCAACACCTCTTTTTGTCTGGCGCTGTTGCCATGGTGACTCATAATATCTGCACTCCATTGATAATGGCTTTTTATAGTTGTGGTGCACGCGCTTAACTCAGAGTCAGTCAACTCAGAGTTGATTGAACCAACTCATTTCAGCTGTTCTGTAACCGAAAACTCAGAGTTTCCCATCTCAGGGTAAGTCAACTCAGAGTTCAAGTTTTAACTCAGAGTTGGTTGAACCTCCTTATTGAAACAGGCCCCAGAAGCTTTTTACAACAACAACAACAACAACAACAACATATAAACAGTAATTCTATTTAATGCCATTTGATGGCGTTATAAAGACAAAATGAATCGCTCAATTCAAAGAATAACAAAATTGATAAAAATGACTGACAACTTTTTTTGTCAGTAATTTTTTATAATATAATTTATTAGGATAACATACAGGTACATTCTCAAAAGAACAACTCTTTTTAAATCTGTGACAGGCATCATCTGTTTGTTTTATAATATGCAAACTGAAGTCTAAAGCAGGTCTTTGGTAAGAAACTCTTAAATGAATGATACAATTTTGTGGCTTACTATATATGTGAAGACGGAAGCTAGAATTTTACTTTGTAGCGTGTTGAATATTTTTCTTACACAAACTCATCGTTTTGCTTCAGAAAGCCTTTATTAACCCCCTGGCAACGTGTGGAGTTCGTTTTTGATGGACAGACGCATTTTTTAAGCTTCATACTGATGGTTACAATCCACTGCCATTATAAAGCTCAGAAGCATCAGGGTGTTTATTAACTCTGATTGTTTTCATCTAAAAGAAGAAAGTCATTTAGAGCTATTAGTGGGGCGGTTAAGCGCAAAAATCGATCACTTTGCGATAAAAGCATCAAATTTGGTATGAAGGCTCACAAAGGGGGTCTGATCAGATTTAGGACCGTAGGCACTTGAAATTTGACCCCTGGGGGTCATGGCGGCCATTTTTCAAAATGGCCACCAAATATGGATTTCGTAATGGGAAAATGGATTAAAATATGCCAGAAATATAAAATGCAATAATATATTTCACCATAAATACATGTAAAGATGAGCACACTTTCACAAAGAAGGTCTTTAAACTTTAAAATATAAGATATGTTTTAAAATTTGCTCCTGTAATACTAAATATTACTATACATGGGTTAATGAATTATCTGTTAATTCATATTATGTGATCAAAATTAAACATCACAGTGACATCACATGCTGTTCAAGAGCTGCACTTGTTGGTGGAATTTGGCGAACACTGTGCCTTTTTGAAAAAAGCTTTTTTCTAGCCGTGTTCACGCTCTCACGTGCACTGGTTCTGTCATACAGCAGAACTGTGAACCTTTTAATTGTCTCTGATATACAGGTGCTGGTCATATAATTAGAATATCATCAAAAAGTTGATTTATTTCAGTAATTCCATTAAAAAAGTGAAATTTGGATATTATATTCATTCATTACACACAGACTGATATATTTCAAGTGTTCATTCTTTTTCATTTTGATGATTATAACTGACAACTAATGAAAACCCCAAAATCAGTATCTCAGAAAATTTGAATATTGTGAAAAGGTTCAATATTAAAGACACCTGGTGCCACACTTTAATCAGCTAATTAACTCAAAAGCTAATTAAAACACATGCAAAGGCCTTTAAATGGTCTCTCAGTCTAGTTCTGTAGGCTACACAATCATAGGGAAGACTGCTGACCTAACATCTGTCCAAAAGACGACCATTGACATCTTGCACAAGGAGGGCAAGACACAAAAGGTCATTGCTGAAGAGGTTGGCTGTTCACAGAGCTCTGTGTCCAAGCACATTAATAGAGAGGCTAAGGGAAGGAAAAGATGTGGTAGAAAAAAAGTGTACAAGCAATAGGGATAACCGCACCCTGGAGAGGATTGTGAAACAAACCCCATTCAAAAATGTGGGGGAGATTCACAAAGAGTGGATTGCAGCTGGAGTCAGGGCTTCAAGAGCCACCACGCACAGACGTATGCAAGACATGGGTTTCAGCTGTCGCATTCCTTGTGTCAAGCCACTCTTGAACAAGACACAGCGTCAGAAGCGTCTCGCCTGGGCTAAAGACAAAAAGGACTGGACTTCTGCTGAGTGGTCCAAAGTTATGTTCTCTGATGAAAGTAAATTTTGCATTTCCTTTGGAAATAAAGGTCCCAGAGTCTGGAGGAAGAGAGGAGAAGCACAGAATCCACGTTGCGTGAAGTCCAGTGTAAAGTTTCCACAGTCAGTGATGGTTTGGGGTGCATGTCATCTGCTGGTGTTGGTCCACTGTGTTTTCTGAGGTCCAAGATCAACGCAGCCGTCTACCGGGAAGTTTTAGAGCACTTCATGCTTCCTGCTGCTGACCAACTTTATGGAGATGCAGATTTCATTTTCCAACAGGACTTGGCACCTGCACACAGTGCCAAAGCTACCAGTACCTGGTTTAAGGACCATGGTATCCCTGTTCTTAATTGGCCAGCAAACTCGCCTGACTTAAACCCTATAGAAAAACTATGGGGTATTGTGAAGAGGAAGATGCGATACGCCAAATCCAAAAATGCAGAAGAGCAGAAGACCACTATCAGAGCAACCTGGGCACTCATAACATCTGAGCAGTGCCACAGACACTATTCTCACTGAGTAACAGTGAGAAACACATTCAACTGACTACAAGTGAGATAAAGGCAGTCAAGAGTAAAACATCCCACCAATTCCCTAGATTTTAAAGAGAATAATATTCAACTGTGGCCACCACAAAATGAAACCTACTGACTGAATAAGGAGTCAGTGACAAACTACCAAGTAAAAATGATGCGTATTAGTATATGCACACAATTTTATTAATTTAAAAAGTACATAATTTCGGATAGATATCACAACAGATATCATAATCTCTTTTCCTTTTTGTTTAAAAATGAACTAGATTGATTAATGATCAAATGTGCAACTTTTTCAATTATTAATTTCTGTCGTCTATCCATTATGACATTATGAAATCCATATTTGGCGGCCATTTACAGTTTTTTAAAAACATATTTTAAAGTTTAAAGACCTTCTGTGGTAAAGTGTGCTCATATTTACATGCATTTATGGTGAAATGTGTTATTGCATTTTATGTTTCTGGCAGCTTTTAATTAATTTTCCCATTACGAAATCCATATTTGGCGGCCATTTTGAAAAATGACCGCTATGGCCCCCAGGGGCCAAATTTTGAGTGCCTACGGTCCTAAATCTGATCAGACCCCCTTTGTGAGCCTTCATACCAAATTTCGTGCTTTTATCGCTAAGTGATCGATTCTGATGAAAATCTGCGCTTATAGCCGCCCCACTATATGGTGGCTTGAGGGTGAGTAAATCATGGGGTATTTTTCATTTTAAAGTGAACTTCTCCTTTAAGGTGGCACATCAAGCTGATTTAGCTTACTCAAAAAACAAAAAAAAACAAATCCCCCTTGCTGAAATAGCTAAATTGAGCCAAAATATTCAAAAGTGTTTGTGGTTTTGGCCATTTGACATTTGAGCATGTGGTGATTTACTCACATAAGGAGAAGCTTAAACACTGTCAAAGACCGCAGTGAATGTGAGTAATTATGTGGTTTCCACTGGTCTTGTAAATGTTGTTGAGGAGTTCAGGATCAACAGTTAGACTCTTACTCGCACATCACCTGGGTCTCACTGTGTCACCTCAGTTGGTCGCACCACCCTAGCTTCTCCCTTCATCCCTGCTACTGTGGGTCGCCTCCATCATGGCGTTCTTCCAGGTTGTTCTGGGATTTTGTCTGCCATCTGTTCTGGATCCTACCACCATCTACTCCTCCATGGCAGCTTCAACCAACTGCTCTGCCCTGGTCCTCCTATGTACCACCCTTTGGTTTTCCAGCGCATCGCCAGTCCCTCGTCCACCTCCCAAACCTCCACACTTCTTTCATTTGAACCATCCATCACAGTGCGAGTCCACATTTTTCCAATTCTGTCACCAAGAGTGTTTAGTTTTACTAAAATCTGGACTTTTAGTTTATTGTTAGCTTCCTTTGTTTCGCACCACTGGCACCAGTCATCAGTTTCCATGGACACACATTGATCATCACAGGTGTTTGTCATTGTCTCATTATCACAGTGTATTTCAGTGCCTCTTTGTGCTCACTTTAGTTGACCAGGATTGTTGTGTGTTACTGTTATATAACTGTTATGTTACAAACTGTTATGTTACCTGTCCATCAGTGGATTACTTGAGCATGTTTTATTAAATACCTTTGTTTTGGAACCTTTTGTATCTTGATCTTTATCATCTGTTTACATTTAACATATAATTTGCATATACATTTATGTTTATTTTAAAAAGCTTTCTTCACTTGTTACTTTGTTGGATTATACTTGTATTATCTGGTTTGTTCAAATAACATTCAATATAGTATATATATATATATATATATATATATATATATATATATATATAACTTTGTCTGGCAGCAAACGAGTGATAACATCATAGAACTCAACTATGAATGAATTTGGATGTAGGAACAACTACCTTACATAGGAACTTACTGAAATGTGGATTTATTATGTAAGGTGGTCCTGTTTACACGACTGCTAAGTAAATGTCAGTCTTCTGGACAGAAATCAGCATGCATATTAACCTAAATTTAACAAACCAAAGGGTATTGTAGGGGTGTCACGCCATGGCTGCATTTCCCAAAGGCATTTCTTTCTCAGTAAGGGTAGGTTCACAAATATTATGTTTACTAATGTACATCATGTGAATTTAAATGTTAAGTTGGCACAACTCATCATAGTATGTCCACAACTCATCATGTCCACATTAGGCCCATGTTGTCTACAATAAATGTGAAGGCATTCCTTGGTAAGCTGGCAAATTTAGCTGATGTGCCCTCAAAGTCTGTCTGTGTTCTCAGCCAATTGGCATTTAGTAGGATGAGTGTGAGTGCGTGTGTGTGTGTGTGTGTGGGGGGGAGGGGGGGATCAAACGTCTAGAACTATACATAGTATAAAAAGCATCCATACCTTACTTACATCTTCACTCTTGCATCTGAAGAAGACTCACACATCAAGCCTGAACCTTCAGCATCAATGGTCAGTAATATTCATATTCGTAATACTTAATATGACCTTGATTACAGAGTTGTAAATTACTTGAGTAATTTTACTTGATTACTGTACTTAAGTATTCTTTTTTGGGATTTTTACTTTACTTGAGTACAATTAAAAAACAATACTTTTACTTAATTACATTTTTTAAGAAAAAAAGTACAATTTTATTTACAGTCAAAAAGTACAACTTTTTTGGAGATCACTTCGTTCTATTTTCCCTTGCTATTACCAAACCAATTGAATCCAGTTTAATTTAAATGTTATTTATTCTGCCAATGAGATTAGTTTCCACATGAAATTGGTCAGAAATGTTTACTGGTCCTTTGGAAGTGACGTATATATATCCTATATATCCAACCCGATCCGTACGAATTGGTCGTGAGATAGCGTTGATATATCTGCATCGGTTGCCTGTGAGAGGCTTTTCAGCCCCAAAAGAGCTAGGCTTGACACTCTCAATTTTAAATATCAGCTTCTGTTTAAGTTAAATCCGAGGTTTTACAACTTTGAGTATAGCATGTTGCATACTGGCATTAGATGGTAGTCTTATAGTTTAATAATGAAATACAATTAAATGCAAACAGTTTTAAAGCAGGATAAAACCTTGTATGTGGTTCATTCACTTCATGTTTTTGAGATTAAAAGCATAAACAAGAATCTCTAGTTTTCATTTTTGCTGTTACTTTTACTTCTTTAATACTCAAGTACAATTTTAGTGTGGTACTTTTTTACTTTTACTCAAGTACGATTCTGGCCAGATACTTTTAATTGAATAAAATTTTCCCTCAGTACTTGTACTTTCACTTGAGTAACATTTTTGAGAAATTTTTACACCTCTGTTTGATTAAAGGTAGTGTGTTAAAGGTAGTTGTTTAACGTCATATTATTTCTTAATTTGTATTTTGTCATCTGATATTGATCAAGTGAAGGCAGAGGACTGTCAATTAATTAATGAGTCAGTAACATATAGTTGTGTTTTATATATGTGTGTGTTTAATCTCTTTAGAAGTTCATTGTGTTTCTGAGTGGACTCCTGCTGCACTTTCTGCTTCTTCATTGGACAGAAAGTGTGGAGGAACAAGCGGACGTTACAACTCTTGCCCACATAATTGACTTCTTCGATCAGAAGTGAGTAAAATAAATGTTTAAAATTATAATTGTATTTTATGATGTAGAACAAAGAAGAAGTTAATGAATTAAATGTCATTAGTAAATCATGTTTCGGCTGCCGGACATCATGAAACTCTTTCTAAATGGATTCATTTGATGTTTTACAGCTATTCGGAACAAAATGCAGAAAGTGGTCTTGAGCCATTTGCTGTAGCCATCAATGTAACGAAGAATCAATGTCAAGGGAACTTTGATCCTTTGATCGAGAACCTGCTACGTGAGAATGCAACACGTTTGAAACATGACATTTATAGTACTAATGGTGGTAATAGATTTTACAATGGTAAAAAAAATTCACTCATTGCTGCAGGATGTTTATATGGAAAAAAAGAATGCACATGTAAACCAGTGTCTCGCCTGCTCCAAAATAATAGCTCATCATTTACCAATCTCTTAGAACGTAAAAATGGCTGCATTGTCATCTACAGCGTCTACTCCCCTGTCAAAATATGACAGTCAGTGACATTACACCAGCCCTTGAAACCTTGAAAAATCACAGTGGAATTAAAGCCTTTGTCTTCAAGAATAGGGTTTATAAAAATGGCCATAAATGCTCTGATCTTGCACTAAACTGTACAGAGATTGTAAAATATGTTCCCCTCTATCGCTTTGTGAATAAAACTGTTATTCCATATAACAAAACAATGGGTAACACTTTATTTCGATAGTCCACTTTAGACATTCAACTAACTATAAGTAACTTTGCAGCTACATGTCAACTAACTGTCATTAGAGTATAAGTAGACTGTCTGCTTAATATCTGCTAACACTTTATTTTGTTGGTCCCCCAACAGATATTCTACTGACTATAAGTAACATAGCAACTACAAGTCAACATATTCTCCTAACCCGAACCCTAACACCTAACCATAACCTACCAGTCTACTGACAGTCTACTACAGCCTACTAATACTCTATTGACAGTTAGTTGACATGTAGTTGAAAAGTTACTTATAGTTAGTAGAATGTCTAAAGTGACTATCAAAATAAAGTGTAACCAAACAATGTGAACACCAGTGATAAACAAGATGATAAGAGAATGAGTCTGATGTCCCCATCAAGTATAATGATCAAGTTCTCAAACATGTATAATTGCTGTACTAAATATGAAATGCAGCTCATTTAGGTTCTGGTAATGTCTAGCAGTAGATTTTTTCTAGTGTAAAAAAAAGCTAAGGAGGGAAAATTGTTTAGTAGACTTCCTGAAAGACAATGTGCTTAGGCTGTATTTAGATGCCAACTGTCTTGTAATTATGTATATTTATATTTACTTACTGCATGATGAAAAATAAATATTTGCTCAATAATTGTAAAGTGGTTTCATTTCAGAATAATTCACGGACTATTGCAAACACACAACATCTATGCACACAACCCTTTACACCTTTAATTCTTTCCTGAAATAGGCACATTTATTAAGTGTTAACTCAATGAAGTCTAAGTTTAAGTTTAAAGAAATTTTAGATCATTTTAAGCTCTTTTCATTTTCTAATTGTGAATTACAAACTTTTTTCACACATCATTTGTGTTATACACCTCTGAACACAGAATGACAACAGAGCAGCGAAACAAAATAATTTAAAAATGCATTAAAATTAAAGTATCTTAAATGCAATAATTTGATTGATCAAAATGGTTGTAGATGTAAATGTCTGTATAAAAGTATTTAGATTTATTCTGTGACAAAAACAAAACAAAAAAAGAGAATATTAATTTAATAGACATTCACAGCTCTTGGTGTTAACAACTATGTTAAGCCAAGAATTCAGTCATCAGTGATCACACTAAATAAGTTAATGTATAAACATGTAACAAACATTAGTACAGTATTCACTTAAACAGATCATAATTATTATCAGTCCTACAAGTCATCAGGAACCAGGAATACTTTAACCATGAATTAACATTTTTTTCTTGTTCTAAAACATAATTTCTGTAACTTGCTTTGACTTCAGAGTTATAGTGAGGTTTACAGTGAATATCTTACATTTTAGTATCATTGGTGTGATGGCCGACAACGTGACAACACAGCAAGGCGGTAACTAACCCATGCAAAAACATACATCTTTTCCTTTTGTTTGTGTATAAGTTATTTTGGTTACCTTTTAGTACATTACATCCCTCAATATTTTGTTACCGATCACTTTATATACATTTCATAATAACGACAGACACAGATTTGGTTCATTACATTCACTTTATTTATCATTTACACCTGTATCATACATGACTGGGTTGGGTGCACATCCAGTTGTCAGTAGTATATTGTGTTAATGTTTATTTCTTTGAGTTTAAGTTACCTGCATGTGGCAAGTGGAGGTTTGGTGCTGCCTGGGACGCAGAGCTCCGGTGGCGGTCCATTCCATTAAATGATGGGCTGGTTCTATAACAAAATCTTTAAGAGATAGCAGTTTTGTCATAGAGAGAAATTAGTCAACTCAAAATGCTCCACGTTAAGTGAAAACAGTTGCATGTGGTTTTGTTGAAAGGACATTTATAGGGCTCTATCTTGCACCAAGCGCAATTGACTTTGTTGACGCATGTATCATTCCTATTTTGCACCCGCGCAAAGCGGGCTTTTCCCTCCACAGACGCGCGTCGGTAAACTAGGAAATGAACTTGCGCTCCCTGGGCGGGTTGGCGCAAAAACGAGGCGTGTTTCGGCGCAAACATTCCCTAGTGCTATTTTGCACTTCCAGAAAACAATTCCGCCACTGACCAAAAAAACCCTGGTCTAAAGTCAATGGCGCGTTGCGTGTTGTTCAGAATGCTATTTTAAGCGCGCATGCTTGGCCATAATGTAGCGGGTGCACAACGCGCACACACTTTGATTCTCTCATCAACACAGATGCAGCAGTTTTTATTTTTGCAAATCATACATTATAACAAGGAAATATATTACCATACGAGGGAAATCATTGTGGTGTCCATGAAGATGTGAAAAAATAGGCATACATCTAGCTTACACATTTACCAGTGTATATTGGTAATTTTTCAGGCAAATTGTAGTAATGACAGATCAGATCTGTTTGCCCAATAGTGGCAAGACACATATGTATATAAGGACATCTGACAAATTATTTTGTCCGTCAAGAACTAGGAAAAAAAATCGGAAGACTGCGAAATCACCTTTACCATAATATAAGTACATTAAAAACCTTACTCTTTAACTTAGCAGGTAAGTTGCTGACGACACTTAGTTTGGTAAGTAATACCACATAAAAAAATAAGTAGGACACAAATGATGTTGGTACACAGCTAACAAGTTACAACCAGCTTTTGCATGATAATTGTTTACTGAATTTGATGACATACAATGAAGTTTGGATATTTTTTCTAATAACAGAAGTTATTGATTTTATTTCATAAAACATAATTATAAAAATTATGCAATATATATATATATTTTTTTTAATCAAACTACGTGATGTAGTATGACCAGTAGGAGACCATTGATGTGTGAACTGAATTTGGTGACACTAAAGTGTGTAACATTTAAGTTAATGACTATTTTTGTAGTAACGCTCTTGTTTTGCACTTTGCAGAACTCCCGTCTGCACTTACCTCATATGAAGTGTACTACGTCTGTTTGTCTCCTGTGAGCTGCTGAAGTAAAGGCTTTATTTATACTATATTTAAGGTTTGGAACATTAGGTCTTCATTTCTGTCATGCTGTGTTTAAGTGTTTGTAAATTAAACCAGACAGATCCATGATTTTGGTGTGGGGTAAGCTTAAGAAAATGTAAGAATTTTAGAATTGACTGCATATTGTGTGAAAACAACATGAATATAGTCACAACAGATGGATGTTGTGCGAATTGTGTTTAGAGTTTATAAAATGTGACTACAGATCGGACAAAAGGATGTTAGCAATTGTTAAAAACAGTCAAACATTTCAAACATGCGTTTTAGTCTGGGACTACTTAATTTTTTCCACATGAAACACCCATACAAATTACCACACTATTCCTTAGCAAAATGCACTTAAGTTTATAAAATTCATTACTGCCATCTGCTGGACTAAATCATCACTCATTACTATTAGACTCATTACATCACTTTTATTTAAAAAACTGTTTTACATCATTAACATCACATAATTATCAATAATTCACAATTCACAGCAGCCCAATGGGAGAAAAAAAACAGCAATCAATTAACAATCCATTTTACAAGGCATACGATTCTCTTTTTATTTTTCTTCAGAAAAAAAATCTTTCTTAGAAGTCTTTTTGAACAGGTTTTCTAACCCGATTAGATCTCCGTAAGATTGAAATGTCAGTCTTTGGACCTGCTGGACTAAATCATTACTCATTACTAGTAGACTCATTTCAAGGTTAGCATAGGAAAGTGTAATGTTACTCATGTTAATTCATGAGTTGGGATCAAACAGTCCTGATCTATGGGAATGTTTCCTTCTCCTTTACAAACTGTCACACAAGACAGAGCCGAGACTTCCTCTGTGGTTGTGAGTTTGTTAAAGCTACACTGTGTAGGTGCTTTCAAAGTCGGGTTAAAACCAGTTACAAGTAGCTAATTCCTGCAATACCAGAGGCTGCAGTTTCAGGACCACATTTAGGACCCTATTTTCTTTCTTTTAGCAGTTTAAACTATTTTATAGCACTTATTCAATTCTATAGCCAACCAATAACATAGCCTACTCGTTGGTAACCCTCTTAAAATATTTAACCTAATTTGATTTATTATATGAGGTCCTATATTCTATATATAGTTTTGGAAAGAAAGTCAATTACGTCAATACGAGACAATTCATAAGTCACAGCGCTGGAAAAACAAGGTAAAATGGCACAGTTGCTATCAGCAAATACATTTTAATATTTTCTAACGCAATAGAGCATATTATAATTTTTGCAAAAACGATTGCCACATCAAGATTATTTTTAAATTGATTTTTAATCTATGCATATTGGATTTTAAAACAAAAGATAGTAGATCTTAATATAGAATCACATAGAAAAGAAAAGACTTGTAATGTTACAGTTCAATATTGGTCATTTTTGGAGGAGGCAGACAGCGCGCATCTATGGGAGTGTTTCTTTCCCCTTTACAAGCATAACACACATTCTCACTCACACAGCGGAAGAGAGGAACTTGAGCCACAATCTGCTTAAACGCAGTCTGAAGATCTTTTTCAGTGTCAAACTTCCAGAAATTCTTGAAGACAAAAGCTTTAATTCCATGATGGTTTTTCCATTTCTTCAGAGCATCTAAAATGTTGTGTTTGCTTGACGGATTCAGACACGTGTCAACACAGGGAGATTCAAAGGTGTAGAAAACAGAGCAGCCGTCTTTTCTTTTATCCAAAAGTTTGCTCATAGGAGAGTTGTCAGCAGGATTCAGCAGGAGAGACTCTGAATGCATGTTGTATTTATTCTGTTTCTTAGTCCCTGCAGCGATGAGCTCTGAACCCTGGTAAAGTGCGTTTGTTACATCAGTAATAGCATTTTTCACATTCACAGCATTCTCCTGAGTCAGGAAGTTTTTCTGTCCAGGATTGAAGTTCTGTTGACACTGATCCTTCGGCACATTGATGGCGGTGGCGTACTGACGGGGGTGTCCATCTTTATCGACTCTCTTGTATCTGTTAACATTGTTTAAGGTGATTAATGATTATTATAATGTGTTTTTTTTATCAATGAGTAGTTAACCAATCACTTCTCATTTCTCTACTACCTCATTAATAGGGCTTTTCACACTTGAAATAATAAACCCTGGGTCATTCTAAAGGTTTCATTTTCCGCGTTACTCTCCGTCTCACTCAAATGTCAGTTGTGTTCTCAGATTTTACTCAACCACGGATTATGGCAAGCCGTTTTAGCTTAAATTGTTCCCAGCGATATTCGTCGTAATTGCATTTTTACCAGTAAGAATTCAATTAGAGAACTCTACAAATCAATTCTTATTAGTAGCAATTACAATTAGAGAGCTCTACAATTCAATTCTTACTAGTAGCAATTAAAATTAGAGAGCTCACTAATTAAATTTTTACTGGTAACAATTATTATTAGAGAGCTCTCTAATTCAATTATTACTTGTAAGAATTACAATTACAGAGCTCTCTAATTCAATTCTTACTAGTAACAATTGCAATTAGAGAGCTCTACAAATTAATTTTTACTAGTCATATGTCTCTCGTTGACTTCCATTCATTTTTAATTACGGAGCTCTACAACTGAATTGTTACTAGTAAGAATTACAATTAGAGAGCTCTACAATTGAATTGTTACTAGTAAGAATTACAATTAGAGAGCTCTCTAATCCAATTATTACTAGTAACAATTATAATTAGAGAGCTCTCTAATTCAGTTGTTACTAGTAAGAATGCATTTGCAGAGCTCTTTAATTCAATTACAGAGCTCTGCAATTATACATATCTTTAATTCGTTTTTTTACTAGTAAAGATTAAATTAGAGAGCTCTGCAATTGCATTCTTACTAGTAACAACTGAATTAGAGAGCTCTCTAATTATAATTGTTACTAGTAATAATTGGATTAGAGAGCTCTCTAATTGTAATTCTTACTAGTAACAATTCAGTGTAGAGCTCTCTAATTGTAGTTCTTACTAGTAACAATTTAGTTGTAGAGCTCTCTAATTAAAAATGAATGGAAGTCAATGGAGACATCTGACTAGTAAAAATTAATCTGTAGAGCTCTCTAATTGCAATTGTTACTAGTAAGAATTGAATTAGAGAGCTCTGTAATTGTAATTCTTACAAGTAATAATTGAATTAGAGAGCTCTCTAATGATAATTGTTACTAGTAAGAATTGAATTAGAGAGCTCTCTAATTATAATTGCTACTAGTAAGAATTGAATTTTAGAGCTCTCTAATTCAATTCTTACTAGTAAAAATGCAATTACGACGAGTAAGGCTGGGTCAATTTAAGCTAAAACGGCTTGCCATAACGGATGATTTCGACTTAAATCACTTATCATTTAAATTTTCACTGTTCAAATTAAAACAAAATGTTCATTAAATGTATTTATCTTTTTACATAGGTTTATTCCTTTTGTATTAATAAATAACTTTTCATTGAGTACGTTTTATGTCACCTTTGCTTTAAGGAAGAGTGCTTCTCAATGTCCCTCCTCATCTCCTCGCTCCTCCGTCCTCCATCCTATGACCCGGAAACCGATCGAGCTCAGCCATCTTGAAGGACATTTCAATTCTCTAATTGCACCACGAGGAGGCGAGGATCGAGGAGTGAGGAGTGAGGCTTCCAGAGGAGCTATGAACATAGTAAGGTTATGAGCGAGGAATAGCTTTATTGACTAAATGTGACGCACGTATCAATTCTCCTCCCCCTTCACACCGGTCACAATCATTTTAATTTATACTTTACTTTTGCAGTTTATATAAACCACACATCTCAGAGATTTCAACAGGGTATCTTGCTTTAATATTATTTATTATGAATTTATTAAATAAACAAACTTCAACAACATAAGCGCAGATACTTTGAGCGCTGCTGATAACACTAAGGGTGCTTCTCATTTCTTATTTGTGCATCCTCGTTTCCTTTCCTCGCTTCCTTTCCTCGCGTCTCAGCTCCACCACCTGTAGGACGCGAGGGAAGGCTGCGAGGAAAAGAAAAGGAGGACGGAGGAATCGAATGAAAGCTTTTTTATACATTGGAATACTTGATCACTCGAGCGTCACTTCACAGCGTCATCAGCTGCGCTCAAAGGATCTGCCCTTATTTTGTTGAAGTTCAAGAAATTCATAATAAATAATAATAAAGCAAGATACCTTGTTGAAATATGTGAGATGTGTGGTTTATGTAAACTGCAAAAGTAAAGTATAAATTCAAATGATTGTGACAGATGTGAAGGGGGAGCAGAATTATGTGCGTCACGTTTTAGTCGATAAAACTCTTCCACATAGGATACACCCGTGTATCCTCGCTCATGACTCCTCTGGAAGCCTCCTCACTCCTCGATCCTCGCCTCCTCGCGGTGCAATTAGAGAATTGAGATGTCCTTCAAGATGGCTGAGCTCGATCGGTTTCCAGGTCATAGGATGGAGGACGGAGGAGCGAGGAGACGAGGAGGGATATTGAGAAGCACCCTAAGTGACGCTCGAGTGATCAAGTATTCCAATAAAAAAAGAAGCTTTCATTCAATTCCTCCATCCTCCTTTACTTTCCTTGCAGTCTTTCCGACAGGGGGTGGAGCTGAGACGCTAAAGGAAGCGAGGAAAGGTAATGAGGATGCACAAATAAGAAATGAGAAGCCCCATAGACATCATATAGATAGACGCCCTATCGACCGCTAGTGGCGCAGACGAGCCGTGGGGCCGCCATCTTAAACCGGTCACCCGCTCCGCTCAGTGTAATCTGTTTAGCAGGTGCAATGAGCTGTCAGCGCATTTAATTAATCATATCTCACTGAATACCGAACTGATTTTCACGCTGTTTTTTTTTTTCTGCAAAGGTCATACATGTAACTATGATACAGGACACATGGTACAAATACACAAAATACAACCAGTAGTATGGTAATGTTAAATCTTCCTTGTGAAAAGTAATCCCCAAGCCCTATTTGCGATGGTCCGCCGATTTGAGCAGGAATACGCTGCACAGTGCTCTGGCATCTACTGCTGCTATGCAACGCAACTAGAAGTACGACCGGTTAAAGATGGCGGGCGCATTTCTTGAGCCCAGCGGCCAATAGGGCGTCTAACTCTATATTATGTCTATGAGAAACACCCCGAATGTTACTCGAGCGCTGCGTCGGAAATCACAAGCCTGTTTGTGTAGGTAGCCTATATCTGTATCGTAACGGCCGGGCACACACTGCATCTTTTGGAGTGACGAAGATAATAATATGAATAATTTATTATTAGCCTACTTTTATTATTAAAATAATATTATTTAATTTGCCCCACCTTAGTTTCATAGCGCATCACCTCATAACCGAAACACTGCTAGGATAAAGATTAGATTAATTAGCTTATGCCTCATTGAGGTCTATTATACAATGAATTATATAACTACAGTTACATAATAAAGGTAATAGGTCTGAACACTGCAATATTAGTCATCAGTGAAAATTAAATAGAGCTTTATTTTAAACACAAAATAGTTTTCTTCAAATGTTTTCACTACATATATGGTTTCATTCACTGAGCAAATAAACAAGGAAATATGCCTAAGCAAAAAATGCCGCCCTCTCCAAAAGATAATATTGTATATCCCATCATCTACTGGTTAAAAGCGCAGTTTAGATTGATGATGACCTGGGGTTAAGCACAGTGTGAAAAGCCCTCTTGTTGCTACTTCTTCATTGCTAACTTTGATTCAAACTATGAGCTTTTAATTTTCCATAGACACTGAAGACAGACTTACTTCTGCTCGAAGAAGTTAATAATACGGGCGAGAGTCTTGATGTCCACAGTATAGTCCTCAACACTTTCTGTCCAGTCGGGAAGCAGGAAGAGCAGCAGTAGTCCACTTAGAAACAAAGTGAACTTCTGAAAACACAAAACAGCACACACACAGAAAAACAAAATACAATTACATATACAATGTGCATTAAAAAATGAACCATTCAAAATGACGACAACCTACTAGCCTACTCCCACTAACACTATTTGTGTGTTATGAGCCTTTAATGTGACTGACCATGTTGTTTGTGATAAGAGTGAAAGAGAAAGTGGATGGGATTTATTCTAAGTGAAGTCCCGCCCTCTTCCTGACTTTCACAATCTTGAAAAGTCTAGCGTTCAGCGTCAGTTCAGGCAGGCAGCGTAGTCAAGCTCAGCTATCAGCTGATACCCAGTCTATCAGCTGAACCGATTCATACGCCTTCAATTAGTTCCTTTCAATCAAGGGCCTTATTTAAAAGCATTTTCAGTCTGTCTGCTTAGCTCTTTCCACTGCATGCTTGCAACCCACCTCCTCCCCTAGCTCCTCCTTTAACTCTGTTTAACTTAATCAGTGTCATTCTGTTTTCACTGATGCATGCGCTGTTCTCAATGGGGGATTCGTTTGCTGCTTTCCCAGTTTTAAATGGGAGATTGTCCCCAGAAGCTGCTGCTGTTACCTAGCTTTCATGGAGCTCATGAAAAGGATGGGCAATTCAGAACAGAGCCATACCGCCAAATGTAACTTTAACAATCATGCAAATAAATATTTTGGAAGAAATAATTGTTTTTGGTATTTTTGACTCAAGTGGTCCTGACTGAAATGAGGCAAATACCATGTGAGTATTGATTTAGTAGGCTATTTCAAAGTACAGTGATTTTCTCATGTTACTATACGAAGGAATTATGGCACCTGTACGCTAACTTTATTAAAGAAAATATTTCTACTGATGTGGGGAATAATGGAATATATTGTGTTCGTATTATATAGTAAGACAGGACATTGTTAACACTCTAAATGTTGTATACAATGTTACCAACATGCTAAAACAAATTAAAACATGTTAACAAAATGTTAACAAAAAAAAAAACAGGCTATCAGCTAAAATATGACTCTTAATGTTTTTTTTAAGGTGTACTGGATTTATATTTATTAGCAGTCTGATGAAAGCAGTCTAATGGGGTCTAAAGTACAAACATGCCTGAGAGGGCAGAGCCGTCCTTAGGCCCTGCGCCGAAAAGCTGTCTTTAGGCCCCGCACCGAACAGACCCCCCAGAGCGCTATCATGAATGGACCAAGGGGGACCCCAGCCACCAAACCTGCACCCCCTAAGGACAGCTTTTCGGCGCAGGGCCTCAGGACGGCTCTGCCCACTCAGGCAGCAGACACTGTTGTTGTGCGAATAAACAGGCTGGAGCACATTAAGGGTTTTTGTGTGTTGTGTTAGCGCCCCCCTAAGTTAATAACTAAAGTTAATAACTAATGATCTTTGCAACGGAAGTGAATCAATCAAAACTAATTTAGCTGAACAATAACTTTATTTTAGAGCTGCTGTAAAGCCCAAACAATCTGTTAATTTCATTTCCTATTATCACAGTAAAGCTGCTTTGAAACAATATTGTTAAAAGTGCTAGGCTATATAAACGAAGGTGACTTGTTCCCCCTCCCTTTTAGGCCCCTATATGGGCTTTCTGTGGGCCAACTTTCTTTGTTCCTCATCCGACACAAGCAATTTAGGTCTTGATTTTCGGTCTCCACTAATAAGCTGAGTCCTCCACTGATGAATCACGTGTTTGATGAGGGAGACGTACAAAATGGGCAGTGCTCGAGATCCAGGAACAGGTTTAAAAACCCCTGCAGTATGAAACACACAGAACATGTCCCGCAAAATGAATAAAAATTTGATCTTTGATGCCAGCGCTGTATGTTCCCATCACAAGAAGCAACAGATAAATGCTGCATTTAATTTATCATCAGCTGATATCAAGATCAGAAAGAGAGAGAGAGAGAGAGAGAGAGAGAGAGAGAGAGAGAGAGAGAGAGAGAGAGAAGAGAGAGAGAGAGAGAGAGAGAGGAGAAGAGAGAGAGAGAGAGAGAGAGAGAGAGAGAGAGAGGAGAGAGAGACTGGCACTGGTTCAAGATGACAGACTTTCCATTTCATTCAAGTCTATTTGCATGTCTGCCTTACTGAAGAGTTACTTATCTGTGGCGGGTCATATCTGTGGAGATATGTGTTGCAGTAGTGCTGTGGTATCTGGATGCCTGTATAACATGCTCTCACACCTTTATTTTTTTATAGTTTTTGGAGAAGTAAATTTACATATGTGGCTTGAGTGAATAGAATGTGTTTTGCAGGGCAATTACACCTGGACTTTTATCTGATCAGTGAAAATTCATATAGTGAACAAGTGTAAAGAGGCCCAGAGTAACATGAAACAGCTCCCGATGACTGCGGCGAGAATGTAACCTTTGATCTGTGAGGGCAAAGCTCAAGGGTGGCACTGGTTTTCCCCAAAGACTATAGATATAGAAAGACGGTCCTATTTCTATGAATGGGAGAAACTGCAACGCGCAATATAAGTAAAAGAGCCAATCGCTGATTGATAAAGTCATTGTGTCGCTGCAGCTGCGGTTAGAAGCTACGGTTCCCATAGAAACCTGAGACTCATTGGCTCATCTAGCCTGAAAAATAAGTCCTTTTTGGAGATTTCAGCATTCCCACATTCAAAAACATAGACATAATAAATACATAGATTCCTCATTGGCCGCTTTGGAACGTTGCTGCGATATGTCAACGGGTCAATCACTGTAATCAAATGCAAGTAAACGGGTGAGCTGCGTTTTTTCTGGATAAAAACAAAAACTGTTTTTACATTTATCAACTGATTTCAGTGGTTTGTATGTGATGTACAAAAAGTTCCATCTCTAGTTATTTAAAATATCGATAGTTAGACTTGTAAAATATATTTTTTTAATAAAGAATGGTCAAACCTCCGACTTTTCATGTATCTGGCTTTTTATTCTTGGATAATAATGATGAAGACCCCCATACTGAGATATAATTTAAGTTTTTTTTTAAGCATTTTCTGTGATTGACCAGATTTTAGCAATAACAAAGATAACTGATGGATCCTTTATGATAATAGCCTATGTTATGGTACAACTACAGTGCAATGCAAATAGTAAATATAACATAAAGTGAGAAGTAATAGTAAATAGTTTAGTCAATAAAATAAACAAATAGTATACAGCAAATAAAATAGTAATGAATAGTATAATTATATAATATCTTAAGTACAATAATACAATCATAAATTATATTGTTTTATATTACTGATAATAGCATATAGTTTATTAATAATACTATAATAATAGCAATAGAATATACACAATAAAAATAAAGTAAATAGTGACTTATATTTAATATTTAACTCTTTTTGTTAAATTTTAGTTTTATTGATCAGTAATAGCCATTATAAAAGTAGCTTCAGTCAAACACACAGCAGGATACAACGTAAAAAAGCCCAAATATAAAGTTATGAAACTTCACTTTGCCCTCAGCCAAAACGATTTACCAGGCACCCATTTATAGATTAATGAGACCAAAGATCGCCCGTTAGATATACACAAGACGAATTATATCTCATGTTTAACCACAAGACTATAGACATCCGAGCCAGCGGCAAACTTCAGACGCACTGGCCGAGGTAAGGCTGTTCTCGGCGGGGTTAATGATCGCTGAGCGCCCGGTGATCGCATCTTACAACTCCGAAACCGTCAGATCAAATTTTTAAATAGGCGCTATCTTTATAAACAAACCACATATTTGAGCTTTAAACAACTACATTGTCAACTGAAAAACTATTAAAACTACATTTCGTGACACAATAACAGTAGAATTTTTTTTATTTATCCTCTGAACGTTACTATTACTAATTAAATCATGACCAAATACAACTAAAAACAAACGTTCAGTCTTGCCTGTGAAAGGTAATTCCTCGAAAGCTGTTTTCAATTGTGTGGCGACTTGTACAGCCCCAAGCAGCGCACAAAACAGCCATTTTTCTCAATTCCCAGTATGAGAGGTATGGGAAAGTTGTCATCCCCAATATAGCGGCGCCGTTGACGTGCGCTCAAGCGGCCAATAGGGCGTCTATGTATTTATTATGTCTATGTTCAAAAAGATAGGACTTGGACTTGGATGCCCGAAATAGCTTCCGGGTGGCGTTGCAAATATGGCCGCCGAGTGAACAGACTTTCCTTGAAAGGGACTTTGCTTTCCCTCATCATCACTATGGAAACAACGAAAAGTGTTTGCAGTGACGATTTTGCGGCACATCTACAAATAGCAGCACATGTCTAGAAGTCATTAAGCACAAGAGAAGTCCTACTTTCCCTTTTCTCTGTCAACACTTCTGTGTGACACGTATTTATTATTGTCACAGGCTCTTATTTGGCTTGATCTATGGCAGAATATATGTATTATATTATTTAGGAATAATTATGTTTCTTTTCTCCTCCACAGATCCATTCATCACCTTTTGCCATGCTTCTACTCATTACATCTTTTTCTCACAATCCCTCTTTCACACACGCATCGATTGTGAGTCACATCTTATAATGTTGTAAGATTGTAAGAACTGGAATATCCCGAGCCGTCTTGGCTAATCTAAGGACCTTTCTGGAAATTAACATTTGAACTCGCAACCGTTGTATGATAATTCTATAATAATTTGTTACATTTATAGTGGTTTTCTGGGTACTCAAAGCGCTTTACATTGAAGGGGGAATCTCCTCAACCACCACCAGTTAATGTTTGTTAAACTGTTTGACATTCAATGATAATTCAGTTCATATCACAGTTTAGTTGGCAAAAAATGACTGTAAAACAGCTCTACCAAAGATCATAGCGTATAACACAAATGATGTGTGAAAAAAGTGTGTAATCCACAATTAACAGAAAATGAAAAGAGTTTAAAATTATCTAAAATTAGACTTCATTGAGTTAACACTTAATAAATGTGCCTATTTCAGGAAATTATTAAAGTTGTAAAGGGTTGTGTGTTTGCAATTGTCCGTGAATTATTCGGAAATAAAACCACTGTACAATTATTGAGCAAATATTTATTTTTCATCATGCAATAAGCAAATATATATATATATATATCATTACAAGACAGTTGTCATCTAAATACAGCATAAGCACATTGTCTTTCAGGAAGTCTACTAAACAATTTTCCCTCCTCAGATTTTTTTTTACACTAGTAAAAACTTTTAGCTTCCTCAGAAACTACCTGAACCTAAATGAGCTGCATTTCATGTTTAGTACAGCAATTAATTAAATGTTTGAGAACTTGTTCATTATACTTGATGGGGACATCAGACTCATTCCCTGATCATCTTGTTTATCACTGGTGTTCACATTGCTTTTTTATAACCTATGAATAAAAGTTTTATTCACAAAGCAATAGAGGGGAACATATTTTGCAATCTCTGTACAGTTCACTGCAGGATCAGAGCATTTATGGCCATTTTTATCAACCCTATTCTTGATGACAAAGGCTTTAATTCCACTGTGATTTTTCAAAGTTTCAAGGGCTGGTGTAAAGTTATAACTGCCTGACATTTTTTGACAGGGGGAGTAGACGGTGTAGATGACAACGCAGCTGTCATTTGTACGGGTTAAGAGTTGGGTAAATGATGAGCTTTTATTTTGGAGCAGGTACGACACTGATGCTATACTTTTGCAATTTTCCTCTTTTTCTCCTTTCAAACATCCTGCAGCAATGAGGTCTGTGCCATTGTAAAATGTATTATTCTTATTATAAATGTACTTTTTCACACATGTTGCGTTCTCATGTATCAGGAATTTCAAAGGATCAAAGTTCCCTTGACATTGATTCCTCGGTACATTGATGATAACAGCAAACGGCTCGGGATCACTATTTGCAGGTTTTTCCGAATAGCTGTAAAACATCAAATGAAGCCATTTAAAAAGAGTTTCATGATGTCCGGCAGCTTAAACACTGTTCACTAATGACATTTAATTCATTAACTTCCTCTTTGTTCTACATCATAAAATACAATTATACTTTTAAACCTTTATTTTACTCACTTCTGATCGAAGAAGTCAATTATTTGGGCAAGAGCTGTAAGGTTCGCTTGTTCCCCCACACTTTCTGACCAAAGAAGAAGCAGAAAGTGCAGCAGGAGTCCACTCAGAAACACAATGAACTTCTAAATAGATAAAACACACAAATATATAAAACACAACTTACACATAACTTACTTACACATAAATTAATCAACAGTCCTCTGCCTTCACTTGATCAATATCAGATGACAAAATACAAATTAAGAAATAATATGAAGTTAAACAACTACCTTTAACACATATAAAATGATAATCAAGGGGATCATATTAAGTATTATGAATATGAATATTACTGACCATTGATGCTGAAGGTTCAGGGTTGATGTGTGAGTCTTCTTCAGATGCAAGAGTGAAGATGTAAGGTATGGATGCTTTTTATACTATTTAGTCCTGGACGTTTGACCCCCCACCAACACCCACCACCCAACAAATGCCAATTGGCCGAAAACACACAGACAGACTTTGAGGGCACATCAGCTAAATTTGCCAGCTTTCCAAGGAATGCCTTTACATTTATTGTAAACAACATGGGCCTAATGTGGACATTTATTAAATGTGAGCTCTTGACTTCAGGTTGCACAACAAACAATTACATGTTGACATGTTCTACATTGTTTTATTTGATGTTCTTTTATTTTATTTAAACTAAAGTGTCTGTAATCATAATAAATAAGAGGGGTGAATTCAGGTTGATTGGGACACTTTTTGCTATTAAGATGACTGGGAAAAAGTCAACCTTAATTCATATGGTCTGGGGGAAATAAGTGATAAAATGATTGCAACATTATCAAGTGATTTCAATTAAATCAAAATTAAAAAAACTCAGAAGCCTCTGGTCATTGTTTATGTGTGTAATGCATGAATCAAAAGCAAAACTGCAAATGAGCTAATTTACCTTTTTACCTTAACATTTAAATGGGGGAATTTCACATGTTTAATTAGTCAACATAATATTTGTGAACTGAGACAGAGATGCCTTTAAGAAATGCAGCCATGACGTGACTTCTCCTGATCTGCAGGTGCAGGGTGATCAGTCAGTGTAAACTGAATTCCTTCAAGTCGTGGTTTTCCCCTATAATACCCTTTGGTTTGTTAAATTTAGGTTAATATGCATGCTGATTTCTGTCCAGAAGACTGACATTTACTTAGCAGTCGTGTAAACAGGACCGCCTTACAGAATACCCACATTTCAGTAAGTTCCTATACGGTAGTTGTTCCTACATCCAAATTCATTCATAGTTGAGTTCTATGATGTAATCGTTTGCTGCCAGACAAAAAATGAATTATATATATTGAATATTATTTGAACAAACCAGATAAAACACGTATAATCCAACAACGTACATTAACAATTGATGAAAGCGTTTTTATATATAAAAATGTACATTATGTGTAAAATATATGTCAACACAGTATGAAGATACAAAAGGTTTCAAAACAAATGTATTTAAACGGTCCCTCTTATGGCATTTAAAATGTTCCTAATATTGTTCTGGGAGTCCCCAACAACAGTTTTACATGCATGCAATTGTCACAGGTGAGGGGCGGGCGCCAGCGGGCCGCCCACCCCTTCGAAGCGGACCACCGCCCGAGGAGCGTGCCGTGAGACTCATGAGGCAGACACAGCATTTAAAATAAATATAAGTTCTTTATTAATATAATAAAAACAACATTAAAAGTCTCTTTCGTTCCTAGAACAGCACAGCCGTCACAGACTCACTTCAGAAGGGTGATGATCCACAGGATCTCTCAGTTCACAGTATGACAGCAGTCAGTAGACTCACTTCAGAAGGGTGATGATCCACAGGATCTCTCAGTTCACAGAGTGACAGCAGTCAGTAGACTCACTTCAGACGGGTGATGATCCACAGGATCTCTCAGTTTACAGGGTGAGACAATGGGTTAAAAGTTCGTTTCTCCAGTGATGCTGTAGGCTTTTAAGCTCAAACAGTAAATAACAATTAAGGACCTTCACAGTACAAAGTAACCTCTTCAGTGCAGCTGTATCACACTGGACTTTCAATGGGGAGCAGATATAGTACTTTCCACAACGTGTGAATGGGGCTAGGGCCACTTCTCAGCAAAGGCACAGCACACTTGTGTTCACCTCAATTCCACAGCCACAAATCGATGTGTATCAATAAGGCAAAAGCACTGCAATTCACTCACACGTTAAGGCTGGTCAGAGGCCCCACTCCGTTTGTTGTGCTCGCTCCATGAGGGATTTCTCTTTCAATTCCTCCTCAACCCAATCTGAAACACATAGCTCTTCCAACAATCAGATCCACATTTACTGCATCGTCTTCCCGCAATTTAAATACTCATAAGATGAAATCAGTTCACTTATCTCTTCTCTCTCCTTCCACCGCACCAATCTAGACGATGGCTCAGTCCAGCAGACTTCCCACAAACGATCCTCTGATCCAGCAAACTCAAATGGGCGATCTCCACACCCCAACGGTTTTCCTGAGGAAGCTTGTATCCAACACTGCTCCAAGTCAACCCTTTAGGCTCTTCGAACACTTCCAACTCACTGAGCACTTCAATCCCACTGAACACCGCTGCTTCGGCCTCAGCCTCGGCCTCGGCCTCTCCCCTGCTGCGTGCACGCTCCGTCTCCGTTCCTGTGTCCCACCACACCGCTCTCTATCCAAAATGGCCTTTCTTTATACCCTGTTCAGGGAGCATGTGCCCCAATCACCACTCCCTCCACACCTGCCGCTCGTTGGCCAATTAGTCACCCCTGTGACACACACTGTAAAAAGTGAACAGTTGGATCAACTTAAAAAAAATTACTTCAATTGGTAACACCTAAAAAAATTAAGTTTTCTCAACTTAAATTATCACGTCTAACGTGATAATTTAAGTTGAGAAAACTTAATTTTTTTAGGTGTTACCAATTGAAGTAATTTTTTTAAGTTGATCCAACTGTTCACTTTTTACAGTGCAATGACAAAAAACACTTTTGTTGTCTTATAATATGCATTTATTTTTACCTGATTTGCTCAGCGATTCCCAAATGATTCGTTTGACGACTCATTTTTCAAACCCCGCCTTTGCGTGACGCTAATCTGCAGTGATTGGTCAGACGACCCAGTCAGTTATTTTTCACGTTAACCCAAAGCTTAAACATATTGATAAAGCACTGCAGTACCACAATACGCTCTATTCTTTATGACAACTCCAATAACAACGACAAACATTTTACATATTTCAAAAAACACACACACACACACACACACACACACACACAGCTTGGAGACCTAAGCGCTGAGCGTAACTGACACCACACACACACACACACACACACACACACACACACACACACACACACACACACAGCTTGGAGACCTAAGCACTGAGCGTAACTGACACACACACAGCTTGGAGACCTAAGCTGCGAGAGCGTAACTGACACACACACACACACACACACACACACACACACACACACACACACACACACACACACCACACACACACACACACACACACACACACACACACACAGCTTGGAGACCTAAGCGCTAAGTGTAACTGACACACACACACACACACTTATTGAGCATGCTACAAAACCCATAAAAGCAACAATTATTAACAGTACAGGTTGTGATTCGGAGGAGGAAGCTGATCCAAATAAACTTGTAATGAACGTTCCTTCAGTATCAACCGACTCGCGAATCCATGAAAGCATTTATGTTTGTAAAGGAATCCTCAATAAAAGCGATTTAAAAAGCGCCTGATTTAAAAGCGCCACTGGAGAGAAGCGTGGCAGATCAGCGCCAGATCTCAGCACACATCCATGAGTAAATTGTTGGTGGAATTAAGTTCACGTGTAGCCTATATCTTGATTATTATTATTATTATGTTGAGACTTACTTGCTGGTTCAGATATTGTATTTGGGTTTACAATATTGTTATTGATGGAATGTGTTTCAGAGCTAGATTTCTAAACTTGGTTATGCATTTGTGAGTATGACTAATGACTGGAATTGAGCGCAGTTTACCTTATTCTAAAACAGCGTTGTACGCAGTAGCCCAAGATCACTTAGAGTGAATCCTCCTTCTGTCTCTACAATTAAGAAAGTCCACGGATAGGTAGCATTCTAACTGTTAGATTAGTTGGAGGGAACGTCATTCATTGTAGTTTTGTGTAGTTAGTTAGTATAGTTTAGGTAAGGTGTTGACTACGCCGAAGATTGCGGGTTGTTTTCTGCATTTTCTTTTTGGTAGTTAGTTTTAGAGGTTTTGGGTGAAATAGATATGGGGGTTATGTTTTGATTATATTACTTTTAAATTTATTATATACTTTGTAATGTCCTCACTCTTCGGTGACTGAATAAACTTTTCAACGTTAAAGACCTAGTTTCTATGATTGTTTTTCCCACCTGCTCATCTAGCTGCAGTTCCTCACTTAAAGCTGCTGTAGGTAAAAATATTTTTTACATATTTGTTAAAACTGTCATTATGTCCTGACAGTAGAATAGAAAACAGATAATCTGTGTAAAAATCAAGCTCCTCTGGCTCCTCCCAGTGGTCCTATTGCCATTTGCAGAAATACAACGCTCCCGTCAGAAACAACCAATCAGAGCCAGGAGGAATATCTTAGCAGTGTCAATCACGCTCGTGTACGCGCTGATCACACCCCTCTCTTGCACAGCGCGATCGCCGGAGCGCGTACCGTCGTTCAAACTCAAGATTGCCGGCGAGCTGCAGCTGTGCTTATGACGGAGAAACAACCTAAACTGCCAATTCTCAAGTGACACCTGCTCATAAAACAAAGAGGTAAAAGGAAAAAGACCGATGATGATAAACAAGCGAAGAAAGAATTAGACAGAGCCCATTGACTCGGTTTCAAAACTCTAGCCACATAACATGTAGATAAAATGTCACGCACTCTCTCTGCTAAGCAACAATTGAAACCTGCTAATTCACTGGCTTGTCATGTTGCTGAAATAATGTACTAGCACACCTTATCTAGCATTATATATCGCTAGAATAATTACTTACATACTGTAACATTAGTTACCGTTATATTAAAAATATCTTACTAGCTATTTATAACGTATTGAGTGAAGTATAAAGAGTGCAACGTTATAAAGTTACATGTATTGTAAAATACATAATGATTTAGGACCAAGTTTTAGTCAAAGTATGGGCAGGCCATAGTCAATGTAAAGCATATTGTTGATGTTTAGTCCCTATTAGTGAATGTGCCATATAACTTTCAATCCGCCGTCATCGGTGTGTTTACTAGCCTGCACGTTCACGACAGGCTCCGATGACGAGCTGTGGAGGGAGGGCTGTAGTGCAGCAGAGAGCAAGGGGGTGGGACCTGTAAGTTGTGCTTGTTCAAATTTTCAGGCTAAGTCAACATTTTCTCAAAACTCCCTACTGCAGCTTTATAACTGTTACGTAATCATCCCGCTAACATCTTTTAAACACGTAACAGTCCATAATGTTTGAACCAAACAACAACAGCATGCAGCTAGACGTTACGCACTACGCAATTGCCCACATCTGTCACCATGGTTACTATGGCAGAACGAGTGGCCGGAAACCAGGGATAATGCGGATATTATGTCAGTGACAGGCGACGAGTGAACGTATTCCAGCACGGGCAATTATTTAAAATTGGAATTTCTCTGAAATTAAAAATCTTTGGGAACTTTTGGGATATCCTAAGTACACAACTGCAGGCAATATATCACACTGCGCAAGTGATTTTTGGATATTTTATTACACAATTCTTACATATTGTACCTTTAAGGGCACCAGTGATTCCTAACTGATCAAAAAGCCTCTGATCAATGTTTATGTGTGCCAGCAGAGTCCACATAACTGGGCAAAAGTTTGATTTACATGCCAAGCATATTATGGGTGACAAAAATGTTAAGTCTAGGTTTATCGAGACATAGAAAGGATGCTTTGAGAAAAGCAGCCACTTACACATCTTGATCTGCAGGGTCTTCATGGGTCACGGCTTTACAAAATTAGTTTTCCCCTCTAAATTTAATATGGTGTAAATTCCAGCACCTTTACCATAATCCCATTTGAGTGGAGGGCTCAGCACCTGATTAAAGAGGTTTCGACACTGCCTTTGTTTTTACAATCATTTATTAGAATTTTTCAAAAGTATCAAAATCATAGTCAGATGTTTTTATTAAATAAAATCTTTTTTCTTGTATCTAGATGACTTACCTTTACTTAGCTGTCGTGTAAACAGGATCTCCAGAAGGAATGTTAACACTTTGAATCACTAAGTTAGGCTTTTTTTAGTAGCTAGTAGTGCGTCTAATTTCAGTAACTCCACCCTGATGCTTGGATCATTGAGTTTGTTGTCCGTTTTATTGCCCCACTGATCATCGTATGAGGTGAGCCCTCATCTCCTGCCAGACAAATATCAACAAATGCCAAAATGATGACGATTTCTTTCTAGCAGTGGGTGTGTTTTCTTCACTTTCACAAGGATGACATTCATTCTCACTCACACAAGCACGAGGCACAATCTTCATTTCCTCAAAGTTATTTTAAAGGATCTTCCATGTTTTGTTAGATCAAAAGATTATTGAAACACTTTCATTGAACTGTGGTTTTTCCACACTGAATGTCTGATATCTGGAAAACATGCAAAACATAACTCGTTAACACTTTATAATAACTACATGCTCTAGAATCATTAGTTAAGAATCATTTATAAAGCATTAATAGACATTAACAAGCAGTTTATAAATACAGCTATAAATGCTTTTTTCTTGATTTATAAGCATATAATGTGTTTAATAATTGTATTTTCATACTTTATTGATCAATAGGCTACGTGCACAAGCGTAGTAACAAACTTCCGCTATTGTCAGAAGTCGGCATATCAGTTTCCGGTTTACGACTGTTCATCCGCACACAGTAAATTTGAAATCCGGAAATCAACACCAATAGAGTTAATTTCAACACTTCAAAAGTGTATATATGGGAACCACCCACAAAGTGTTAGTTCAACACTTTCAAAATTGTTGCCTCTCGCAACACCAACACATTGTTACACTATATGAACACTAGTGGAATATTGCAACCCAGGCTCATTGGAAATACGTTACTCTGCCTACATTTTTGCAAAACCTGAAATACGTACCTCCAGGTACGTTTCCCTGCACTTTTCGGGTGAAACGTCCACTAGAGGCGCTAAGTGGTATACATTTTTATCCGTTCAAGATGCGTGTTTATTAAAGGTTATAAAAGCGACAATATCAGTAAATGATGTTCAGACTTCTCAGTATACACTCATTTTACTATCAATTAGGTATTTGTCCCACGCTTTTGAGGTGCCAAGGATGCGTGACTGCAGATGTCCGATGAGCATACTTCTGGATCGCACTTCTCCGAGGTAACTTGCGTGTTTACCGAAAGAGTATGGTATTGCCTCCAATGCCTCGCAAACGGAACAATGAATTCTAAAGAAATGCATTTGTATGTTTTAGTTTTCTGTGTTTTATTGAAATTAAACGGCAGGGAATCGCGAGAAAGCGACCGTGTTGATTACGTACCAAACTGCACAAAACTATTTGGCACTATAATTCTTGAACGACGTCGGACTCGGCGAGCAATTATTAATTTGTATAACGTTAGCTATGTGTCTAGTCTCACTACCGAGTATGAGTTAACTGTAAGCCGAATATATAATAAGATATCGAAGGCATAAAGAATTAGTTTAGCCAGAACGTTATGAATTTACGTTTCAGTCAGGTGATTGTTATGTACTCCGTGAAACGTACAGGAAGATTAGTAGCTAGTGGGCAGTGGACACCCTACTTCAATTAACCCTGGTACATAACATATTATATTAACCACATAATCTCAGTTGATCTGTCCTTTTGTTTTCAGTAAGCTTGCTTCTCTGCAGATTTTGGAAATTTCTCTCGTGTTACTAATATGCCTAAAATAGGCATAATACATTAAATGCTTATTTTTTAAATGATAAATTATTATATTTAAATAATTCATTGTTGTTGTTTTTCAGTGCACATGCCAACTTAAATGACAACTTTTATCATTTGGAAACGGATCTCTTTATTCTAGGTTTACTTTAAAAAAAAAAAGTAATTTTAACTTGATATTGCATTGTTCTGTCGTCGTTTGATCGCTTTTTATTTATTTTATTTTATTGTAATGTTATTATGTCGGTCTTATATAGCCAGGGAAGCTGGATTGCTTTGCTGTTTATTGATATTTCTTCAATTATATTTTATCAGTAGGAAATCGCGCTGAATAAGTCTCGTTCCGAACACATCGCGATATTTGGCATCAGTCACGTGTGCCAGGTGTTGGTAAGTCGTAAATACCAAATACGCTGTCCTAATAATGTTTGATATAATGTATTTTCTGTTTGTCGATATTAATCAGATTAGCTCACATTCAGTCACTGCATTATATCTGTCATCTCCACGGAGGCTTTGCGTTTCATTGCGTTCTAATTCAACGTCTGTCACGTGACGTGCTATAGGCCTAGACCTGGCTTAATCATATTCATATCAGGTTTAAAGACAAGTAGTACAATTAATTCCAAAGTTGTATTTGTAGTAGAAGCACAGTAAAAACAACACTTGCTTTTACCACAGTGACATTAGTTTTAATGTGATAGGCTAAGTGTAGTAAAAAGACAGTAATCACAAAACATGATTTTACCACACTACTGGTAGTTTTAATGTGATACTTATTGTAAATGTACAGTAACCACAACACTTACCATGCTTTTAATGCTTAATAATGTAACATACAATATTTGTAAGGTAAATCAATACTTTTTCCTTTAAATAATCCTATATATTATACATAATGATATTTTCTTATCTCTTTTTTCAGCTGAAAAGACCAAAGAGGCCTTTCGGACTCAGTCAGCCCATTACTGTTTGAGGACAAGTTAACTGAGGAGACGGAAAGCTGCAAAGGCAAATATTCGCAATGGTATGTATGTATGTATGTGTTGGTTTTAACCCTAAAACAAACATTTTATCAAGCATTTGTTGTTTCTTAAACCTTTTCTCACAAAACCCATTGCCCAATCAGTACAAACATAGTCTCAAAGTCTTAATAATTCACAAGATTTAACAAGTTATACGATACTCGTACATATTTGTACACAATCCTGCAGCTTTTACTCCTAGTGCTGTCATTGGCTACTGCCTCAATTCCTGTACATATTTATCACAATATTTGTAAATCAGTTGCCCCTCTTTTTGGAAAGTAGCCGGATGTACCACACACTGTCAGAAAGTTTATATTAATTGCATTGTATTCATTAAAATATATGGATAAAGACAGAGGTAAAGTGATGAAATGAATGAACGTTTATCTAATTGCATAGCAGTAAGATACTATAATTTAATGGCAGTTATTTTTACCTTAAAACTTGCTAACATTTGTTCTGAGTTCTCCAGAGCCCCCAGACAATGCGATTTGTAACAATCATGTTAGTTTTTTTAGACGCATTTACTATCACTTTTATTATTTAATGTTTTAATACAGTTGTGCAGTTTTGAAGGGGATAGGCTATATGGCTTTTTTTTTTTTTGCCAAAATTATTAACGATATTTATAGGCTACAGGTTTATTAAAAACGTTTTATGTAAAATTCACATTAATAAAGAAGACATTTCGCAGTTTCATTCATGTTGAAAACATGAAAACGTGCCATAATTTAGTGGAAGATTGCTGCCATCAATTCCCAAACAAACACTTTTGCTAGTGCTCAATGAATAGTTTGTGCATGAATGAATTTGGATGATGACATCACTGTTTTATCCAGAGCGGCTATATAAATTGAATTTTTTTTTTTTTTTATTACAGCAAAATAAACCATCACTGAACATACTTAAACTGGATTAAAACTATTTTCTTCTAGATCTGCTGTACAGGAGAAGCAAACTTTGTTGCATTATTTTCCTGTTATCACTGTAAAGCTGCCTTGAAATAGTATTGTAGGCTAAAAAGCGCTATATAAAAATAAAGGGGACTTGACTTGAATGCTAGATGTAATGCTCTTGCTATATATATATATATATAGGCCTATAGACCAAATAATCACAAACACAATGATGGGGTGAAATGGGCTGTAATGCATGGGGCACCAGGTAAATTGGCCGCCCCTTCCTGTCTGTTCATGTTCCAATTATACATGATGTCTCTCCACACCTCATAACCTTCCTCTGTTTGCAAGAGTGGAAAAGCTGATCTGACTTGTCACATGACATCAGATACTCGATTATTTTGTCATAATCAGATCAGTTACACTGTTGATAACTGTCCCGTTTGCATGTAAATCATGTTATTTTTAAACTAGTTCATATGATTATTGCTTGCTATTAAATACATACTTTTATTCATAGAAATGCCCACATATCAGTGAACCTATTATATAGAAATGCTTTTAACATTTATTTTTGCGACACTCTTTACAGAAATAAATCCTGAATATTGTTGGCTATTGCCACAAATATACCCACGCGACTCGTGACTGGTTTTGTTATCCAGGGTCACATGGGTAAAACAGTTTTTGTTCAGTACTTAACTTATATTATGTGTTGCAATATTATATATTTATATAATACTTCAATGTGTATATTATATAATGTACTGACTGCTGCTATGTAAATTTAAAAAAGGAACAGGCAACTCCTTTTTGAGGTGGAGAGTTTACCTCCAACCCTAACTGAGCATACATCTGAAAATTTTAACCAAAGTCTTCAGGTTTACTTATAGACAGAAAGGCAGGAGGGTTTGATGTTAGAGCTAAATCTGCAGGACAGGGGACGCTGAGGGCCAGAGCCCATCACTGCTGTAAATAACACAGAATATAAGCTGACCTGACTGTCCATTAAACAACTTAATTTGAATTGTTTGTGTTTTTTGTTTTAATTTCAGACCAGGACTGGAGAACGCCTGACAATGGGATGATGAGACTTCTTCCTCTGGTTGAGAAAAAGCTACACCACATCAGTGATCACATCTTCTGTTCATCTGTTGTACTGTAGGGTACAACTGAACAAACTGTTTAGACGAGGAAGAAGAACATGAACATGATAGAGACATGTACAGGGAAGAGCAAGAAACCAGTTTAGCTGTGATAATGAATCATTATTTTCCAACACAATATCAAATCTGTTTTCTGTATCATAGGTGACTGAATATAATTCTCTGGCACTCATTTTGTGGCTTTAGCAGCTGTGAATGGATTAATATGATGTTAATATATTTTTGAAGACACATTTTTATTTATCTTGAATCTCATTTGTCTTTATGCTACTTTATCAACTTTATGCTGTGACCTGCAATAAATTGTGTAATAAAGTATGGTGAATATTGTGTAATGAAGTGGTGTTTGGTGCAGTAAATAAATTGATTTGAGAAATTTTTATTTCTTATTTCTTTAGTTTATACATAATTTAAAACCAACTGCATGTATTTAATAATTATAATTATTTTACGTATGACATACAAATTTAGATCTGGTAAATGATATTTGGGACAACAATGCAACAAAAGGTCAAGTCAAGAATATTTGTATAGCGCTTTTCACAATACAGATTGTATCAAAGCAGCTTCACAGTATTAATTAAAATAATAATAAAACATCCACGTTTGGTAATGCGGATCAATAGTATTATTGATTGATTAAATTAAATTGAATATCCCCAACTGAGCAAGCCAAAGGCAACAGTGGCAAGGAACCGAAAAACTCCATCAAATGACCTACTGGTGACCTAAAACTCCATCAGGTGACCTACTGGTGACCTAAAACTCCATCAGGTGACCTACTGTTGACCTAAAACTCCATCAGGTGACCTACTGGTGACCTAAAACTCCATCAGGTGACCTGAAAGGTGCACATGCATGTATGCCAGTTTTCAGTGAAATAAAGGGAAGTGAATAACAAAAGGGCTGCAGTGGGCTATCTTGCTATAAACAGTTCAAGCATAATTGAAGATGATCCATGTTGATCATTCTAGTAAATATGTATTGCATTTAAAATAAAAGAATAGACATTACTGTTGTCAGGCATATAAGCAGCAATCAGAGAGGGTGAAAAGGAAATGTTGGCACTGTTTTTTGTTGTTTTACTGAATAGTGCATTATCCCTGTGTAATAGTAATAGTGTGTGTAGATCTGTGTAGATTGAACTGCCCTTCCACCCCCAGGGGCCCAGGAATGGCCCCCAGAAGAGCAAAAAAGATTTTTCATTTATTTATTTTTTACATTTCAAATGGCTGTAACTTAAAGTCCGGTTAGTGTATCAAAGAGAAAATTGGCAGGATAACTGCTTATGCTTTATTTAATAAATAATGTTGGGCACAGTTTTCAGACATATATGGAAAGCTGGCAAAAAGGTTATTTTTGAAAGTGTTCACGGTAAAATATAAAATTTCAGCCTGTCCCTCATATATGTCATAAAGGTTTGCACAATGAACAAATTTAGATATCCAGTTGTCCATTAAAGATATTATTGATTTAACATTTATTGTTTCTTGTCTAAACGTTTTAAACTACATTACCCACATATCTCTGTCATTCTATCAATGGAACAGGAAACGTGGTGCTGTAGTTCATTGAAATGTGCTTAGGGTTAGGGTTAGGATTTCGGTAAAGGAGTGATTTCTCACAACATAGAGACACTTTATAGTTAACTTAATGTATAACTAACTTAACAATAACACCAAAACATACTTTGTAACATGAAACGCCGTTTTATATGGTTTAAAAGGATGGTCCAATCACAGCGAGTTCTGCGATAAAGTCACAGCCAATAACAACCCAGCTGAACAGATCCGTCACACTTACTTGCCCATTTATGGTAAACGATGACAGAGCTCTTCTGGTTCCGGTTGCAGGATAGATACTTTATATTTAATATTTCGGCTGTTAAACATTCATTCCTTCTAAATAAATTATAAAAATCACATTTAAAAACAAAACACTCCTTTGTGTGGTTACCATCCAACAACGAGTTCACATGATCAATGACACTAATGTGCCTATTTGATTAGAGACTGATCCATAAATACATTTGAATAAATAAAATACTTTTTTCTAAGCAATGGCCTACAGCAGTATGTTAATTAAAGATGAGTACATGTACTAAAGTGGTTCTAACATTTACAGTGTATGTATAGTATATCAAATGTATATAAATTATATTCAAATAAATGTAACAAAAGCACAATGAATGCACACAATTTTGAAAGCATATTCCAATATTTAATGTTAAACTGTTTAAAGACCAATGTAGCGCCAAAACTACTGCACAACAGTGTAAAAATCAGTTAATTATAAATAAAAAAATATCCAGATACAGGGGCAATCTATTATAGTGACACATACAGTAACGTTAAAAAACATTGCTATGATGACGTTATATTTGTACAAACCAAGAGATGAGATTCAACTTTGTTTTGTGAAAATATATTTGTTTCTCTTTCTATGAACAAATAGGCAAACCGTAAGCACAACATTTTACATTCTCAACTTTAATTCTATATCCTTGTGATTATTGGTCACTTTTATTGTAACTAAATGAAAGGCAACTTAAAATAGTGGATTATTATAAATGTCAGCAATATAATAATCCAGTATGTCAAGTGTGTAATTTCTGTAATATTCTTTTAGCACCAAAAAGAATTCCAAAAATATTGATAGTTTTCAAAAGGTTTTTCAAAAACACTCTCACTATCTTCAATTGTTTGGACAAACACCTGCAATGGATGGCAATGAATATGTCCTTTACCAAAACTCCTGATGAGTACTGACGCTTATTCGATAAAGGCATTAGGCAGATATCAAGTACAGTTTATGAAGCTGAAACATAATGCTTTATGGGAAATAATGACTATAATGACAGATAAATTACTGTTTTCAATATTGGTTCTGCATAATATCAAAGAGATCCTGGAGGAGTGGGACTTCACATGAAGACTTTCAGAAACTGTGACAGAGCAAAGGCTGCACCTCGCTGGACACATCCTACACATGCCCAAACAACAACACCCGAAGACACTTATGAAGAGGACACCACCAGGAGGATGCAGGAGACAGGGATGACCAAGGAAGACACGGAGGCAGATGTTTCACGAAGATCTGAAGAATGTCAGTGTCCCATGGGAAGATGTGGAGAACCTGGCCACAGATCGAATACGTTGGAGGACACTTGCTGCCCAATGTGCCCAGCACAGGACTTGATGATGATGTGAGTTTATCCATAACTGTAGGATTTATTTCTGTAAAGAGTGTCGCAAAAATAAATGTTAAAAGCATTTCTATATAATAGGTTCACTGATATGTGGGCATTTCTATGAATAAAAGTATGTCTTTAATAGCAAGCAATAATCATATGAACTCGTTTAAAAATAACATGATTTACATGCAAACGGGACAGTTATCAGCAGTGTAACTGATCTGATTATGACAAAATAATCGAGTATTTGATGTCATGTGACAAGTCAGATCAGCTTTTCCACTCTTGCAAACAGAGGAAGGTTATGAGGTGTGGAGAGACATTATGTATCATTGGAACATGAACAGACAGGGACCAATTTGTAACAATTTTAATGAATACAATGCAATTAATATAAACTTTCTGATAAACTTTCTGACAGTGTGTGTGACATCCGACTACTTTCCAAAAAGAGGGGCAACTGATTTACAAATATTGTGATAAATATGTACAGGAATTGAGGCAGTAGCCAATGACAGCATTAGGAGTAAAAGCAGCAATTGTGTAAAAATATACAAATATGTACGAGTATCGTATAACTTGTTAAATCTTGTGAATTATTAAGACTTTGAGACTATGTTTGTACTGATTGGGCAATGGGTTTTGTGAGAAAAGGTTTAAGAAACAACAAATGCTTGATAAAATGTTTGTTTTAGGGTTAAAACCAACACATAAATACATACATACCATTGCGAATATTTGCCTTTGCAGCTTTCCGTCTCCTCAGTTAACTTGTCCTCAAACAGTAATGGGCTGACTGAGTCCGAAAGGCCTCTTTGGTCTTTTCAGCTGAAAAAAGAGATAAGAAAATATCATTATGTATAATATATAGGATTATTTAAAGGAAAAAGTATTGATTTACCTTACAAATATTGTATGTTACATTATTAAGCATTAAAAGCATGGTAAGTGTTGTGGTTACTGTACATTTACAATAAGTATCACATTAAAACTACCAGTAGTGTGGTAAAATCATGTTTTGTGATTACTGTCTTTTTACTACACTTAGCCTATCACATTAAAACTAATGTCACTGTGGTAAAAGCAAGTGTTGTTTTTACTGTGCTTCTACTACAAATACAACTTTGGAAATAATTGTACTACTTGTCTTTAAACCTGATATGAATATGATTAAGCCAGGTCTAGGCCTATAGCACGTCACGTGACAGACGGTGTTTAATCACCCTGTTTTGAATTAGAACGCAATGAAACGCAAAGCCTCCGTGGAGATGACAGATATAATGCAGTGACTGAATGTGAGCTAATCTGATTAATATCGACAAACAGAAAATACATTATATCAAACATTATTAGGACAGCGTATTTGGTATTTACGACTTACCAACACCTGGCACACGTGACTGATGCCAAATATCGCGATGTGTTCGGAACGAGACTTCTTCAGCGCGATTTCCTACTGATAAAATATAATTGAAGAAATATCAATAAACAGCAAAGCAATCCAGCTTCCCTGGCCATATAAGACCGACATAATAACATTACAATAAAATAAAATAAATAAAAAGCGATCAAACGACGACAGAACAATGCAATATCAAGTTAAAATTACTTTTTTTTTAAAGTAAACCCAGAATAAAGAGATCCGTTTCCAAATGATAAAAGTTGTCATTTAAGTTGGCATGTGCACTGAAAAACAACAACAATGAATTATTTAAATATAATAATTTATCATTTAAAAAATAAGCATTTAATGTATTATGCCTATGTTAGGCATATTAGTAACACGAGAGAAATTTCCAAAATCTGCAGAGAAGCAAGCTTACTGAAAACAAAAGGACAGATCAACTGAGATTATGTGGTTAATATAATATGTTATGTACCAGGGTTAATTGAAGTAGGGTGTCCACTGCCCACTAGCTACTAATCTTCCTGTACGTTTCACGGAGTACATAACAATCACCTGACTGAAACGTAAATTCATAACGTTCTGGCTAAACTAATTCTTTATGCCTTCGATATCTTATTATATATTCGGCTTACAGTTAACTCATACTCGGTAGTGAGACTAGACACATAGCTAACGTTATACAAATTAATAATTGCTCGCCGAGTCCGACGTCGTTCAAGAATAGTGCCAAATAGTTTTGTGCAGTTTGGTACGTAATCAACACGGTCGCTTTCTCGCGATTCCCTGCCGTTTAATTTCAATAAAACACAGAAAACTAAAACATACAAATGCATTTCTTTAGAATTCATTGTTCCGTTTGCGAGGCATTGGAGGCAATACCATACTCTTTCGGTAAACAAGTTACCTCGGAGAAGTGCGATCCAGAAGTATGCTCATCGGACATCTGCAGTCACGCATCCTTGGCACCTCAAAAGCGTGGGACAAATACCTAATTGATAGTAAAATGAGTGTATACTGAGAAGTCTGAACATCATTTACTGATATTGTCGCTTTTATAACCTTTAATAAACACGCATCTTGAACGGATAAAAATGTATACCACTTAGCGCCTCTAGTGGACGTTTCACCCGAAAAGTGCAGGGAAACGTACCTGGAGGTACGTATTTCAGGTTTTGCAAAAATGTAGGCAGAGTAACGTATTTCCAATGAGCCTGGGTTGGAATATTAACACCATTGCAGATAACAACAACACTGTTACAGAGCTGGGTGCAGCTTTGTAGTAAACACTGGCAGATTTAAAATTATACACCGTTCTGGTATTGACCTAACACTTTAAAAAAATAGAAATCACAATCTTCTCAACCTTATAGGAGTCAAATATTACACCATCCTGGTGTTGATAAAACACCTTTTTACAAATAAAAACACCAAAGGAGTTACCAGTTTTTCTTATTAGGGTTCTGCATTACCTACTTTAAAGAACTGTAAAATAAACAAATCATGACAATCAAATGACAAATCATTTAATCTGAAAAGAATAATTTCACTTAATAAACACATCACTCTGTATTACTCTTTCAAAACTTTATTTCAAAGCAATCCAGAAAGTTAAATTGTAACCTTAGTCTGGGATCATAGTAGAATTCTGTTCATTGTAAAGTTCAAAATAAAGGCAAAATGCAAACAGTTGTTCCCCTTCAGTCGCTCACGTTCGACGTGACGTCGACGTGACGACGTTAGGGGATCACTTCAGGGAGCCCTATCAACTTCGAGTGTCTACAGAACAAGCCAATGAACGTTGGCGTGCGTGAAACGCGTCACGCGCCCCGCCCCGCAGCGCGGGAAAAAACAGGAAGCGGACGCACGCACTCATTGTCTTTCGCTTCGGAGCCGAGCTTTCGTTTTGACTCTGAGTTTCTGCAGACTGCTGCATCGATCGTTGAAGACTTCAAAGAGAATACTCTGTTCCAGTGCTGGTGTGACGGCGCGATCAGCGGTGGCCGCGAGCATTACAGCTCACAACTGCTGTTTTCACAGCATTGCTTGTGTGTGTGTGTGTCTGTATGTGTCGGTCTCGGTGGGCGTTCCTCTCGTGAGTGTGTACCCCGATTACACCGCGGCTATCCCTGGGTGCTTCAGCACTGAGAGAGTTATTTTTTCTCTTTATATATATATATTTTTTTTTGTTTTCAACTAAAAGAGCAACACAAGCGTGACGCTGCGTCCTTTTCAGGATGACATTCCGCTTGTGCGTTTCTGGGTGCGGTCGTTCCCTGGCGCCAGCAGACGGCCACAATTGTTGCCTCTCGTGTTTGGGCATTCAGCACGCTGAAGCAGCTTTTGTGAATAGTTCATGTTCTCATTGCGGGAATATGACTATGGCAGCGCTTAGATCAAGACTCGCTTACCTCAAGGGAGGTGCAGTCCCCTCGCCTATGCCCAGATCTAGTGTTTATTCTGGACCTCAGAATAGACCTACTTTTGCGCATGGTCAGGGTGATCTGAGGATTACCGTGAGGGCTTCCCCGCCGAGGCAATCTCCGTGGGCCCCTCACGCCTCTCAAGCGCTGCCGCCGTTGCAGCCCCCAAACGAACGCACTGGCCCCTCTCGTTGTCGGCCAGCCGTGTCCTTTGGGGCCCCACCTGACGATCAGATGTCGATCGCAGCATCGGAGGGGGAGCTCAGTCCTCTGGAGATGAGGATTCGGCTGCGTTACCCCTCTCTGGGAGTGTGGCGTTGCCCGAGTCAGATCCAGAATGGGCGGCTATGCTTTCCCGGGCCGCCGAGAGGGTCGGGCTTGTGTGGAACCCTCCACCACGTCCCGAGCCTTCTCGGTTGGACGATTGGTATCTCGGGGCGGGCCGTGCTGGTTCTCAGCGCTCCGCCCCAGTGCCATTCTTTCGGAAGTGCATTAGGAGCTTACTAGGACGTGGAAGGCGCCGGATAGTGCCAGAAGCTGTCCTAGTGGCTCCTCCCTCCTCACCACCCTCGATGGCGGGGCGGCTAAGGGGTATGTGGATGTTCCCCCGGTGGAGGGTGCCGTCTCGATGCAATTGTGTCCGGCGTCCGCTTCCTCCTGGCGGGGCAATCCACGCCTCCCGTCCAAGGCTGCAGAGCCTGTGGACAGGCTGCTTCTGCCCTCCATGCCATAGCGCTTCTACAGGTCCATCAGGCCCAGGCGCTCATGGACATGAACGAGGGTGGTTCTGACCCAGAGCTCCTCCGGGAGCTCCGTGTGGCAACCGACCTCGCTCTCCGAGCAACGAAGGAAACTGCACGTTCAGTCGGTCAGGCGATGTCCACCTTGGTGGTCCAGGAGCGCCACCTCTGGCTCAACCTCGCGGATATGAGGGACACCGATAAATGTCGGTTCCTGGATGCCCCTCTTCCCAGGTTGGGTTATTCGGCGATGCGGTCGAGAGCTTCGCCCAACAGTTCTCGGCCGCCCAGAAGCAGACGGAGGCCATCCGACACATCCTGCCCCGGCGGACCGCTGCTGCTCCCTCCGTCCGCCGGCCGCAGCTCCTCCGTCCGCTCGTCGCCGAGGTCGACCTCCTGCGGCGTCCTCCGCTCCCGCTAAGCCTTAGCAGCAGCAGCCACCATCCAGGCCTCGGCGTGGGGCAGGCCGCAGGAAGTTGACCATGTTTGTCCAGCCCGCTGCCAAACCAGGAGGCAAGCGCAGGTACTAACGACCCTGAGACGGGCGACCCAGAGTGGATCAAGTTGCTCTTCAGGAGGTGGTGAGCGCACCGCTCCTTCCCCCGGTGGAGGGCCGGGTGGAGAATCTTTGTTTCCTTTTTCTGTTCCGCCACTGACCCACGGGCCAGTGGTACCCTCATTTTCAACTAAAGAGCAATTCTGAAACCTCTGGGTCCCAAGAGGGCGCGCTTGGCGGTCGACGACGCTATGCCTTGTCACCCTTGAGCCCCTCTTCTTCGCTAGCGAGCAGCAGTGGCTGTGTTCTGGACGCACTGACGCTTCCGCACACTCACTCTGCCATTCGACGGAAGCAGGTACGTGTTGCACCACACACTCAGACCCCACTCCGGGCCGCTATGCCGTCCGAGTCGGGTCCCTGCATTCCGCCGCGCTGCCCCACCCCGGGTACGTCTGTGGTGCCGTTGGTTCCGCTTGCGCGGTGTCTGGGAGCCTGGCTAGTGCTTCCCAGCCCGTCTCACTGGCTCATCCGTACTGTCAGACTCGGCTATGCGATTCAGTTCGCCCGGCGTCCCCCTGTATTCAGGGGCATTCTGTTCACCCGTGTTCTGGCGGACAGTGCCCCTGTGCTCAGGGCAGAGATCGCAGTCCTACTGGCGAAGGACGCGATCGAGCCGGTCCCTCCAGCCGATATGAAGACCGGCCTCTACAGCCCGTACTTCATTGTACCCAAGAAAGGCGGTGGGTTACGGCCAATCTTGGACCTGCGTGTCTTGAACCGGTCCCTTCAACAGACTGCCCGTTCAAGATGCTTACGCAGAAATGCATTTACAAATGCATCCGTCCCCAAGATTGGTTTGCAGCGATCGACCTGAAGGACGCGTACTTTCATGTCTCGATTCTCCCTTGACACAGACCGTTTCTTCGCTTTGCGTTCGAGGGACGGGCATATCAGTACAAAGTCTTACCCTTCGGGCTGGCCCTGTCACAACTGACTTATTCTCGCCCAGTCGAGAGAGCAGTTGTGCGAACACAGGGACATGGTGCTCAGTCACCTCAGCCATAGGGCTTCGGGTCAACTGGGAAAAGAGCAAACTCACCCCCGGGCAGAGGATCTCTTTTCCCAGTATGGAGTTGGACTCGATCAACATGACAGCGCGCCTCACCAAGGCCCGCGTCAAGTCAGTGTTGAACTGCGTGAGCACGCTCAGACGCAGAACAGCGGCTCCACTGAAACTGTTTCAGAGGCTCCTGGGGCATATGGCATCTGCAGCCGCGGTACGCCGCTCGGATTGCTTCATATGAGGCCGCTCCAACTTTGGCTCCACGATCGAGTCCCGAGATGGGCGTGGCAGAGCGGCTCGTGCCGGGTCCAAGTGACTCCGCACTGTCGCCAAACTCTCAGCTTGAGTCGGACCCTTTGTTCTTGCGGGCAGATGTTCCCCTAGAACAAGTGTCCAGGCATTCTGTGTTCTCCACGGATGCCTCTGCCACCGGCTGGGGGGCCACGTACAACGGGCATGCAGCTTCAGGTCTGTGGACGGGGCCTCAACTGCATTGGCACATCAACTGCCTCGAGTTGTTAGCAGTACATCTTGCATTGAGCCGCTTCAAACGCCACTACAGCGTTTACGCTCCCGTCTCATGTCACAACTCGCCCGCCATCTCCTCCTTTGGAGTCAGAAGCATCTGAGGTCGCTTCGTGCCATTTATATTCCTGGCCTGCTCAACCGTGCAGCCGACGAGTTCTCACGGCAGCAGGTGCTACCGGGAGAGTGGTGACTCCATCCCCAGGTGGTCCAGCTGATTCAGGCGCTTCGGGACCGCACAGGTAGATCTGTTTGCCGCCCCGGACACTTCTCACTGTCAGTTGTTCTATTCCCTGTCCGAGGGGACCCTCGGCACGGATGCTCTGGCACACAGCTGGCCCCCGGGCCTACGCAAGTATGCGTTTCCCCAGTGAGCCTTCTTGCACAGACCTTGTGCAAAGTCAGGGAGGACGAGGAGCAGGTCTTGTTAGTTGCACCGTATTGGCCCAACCGGACCTGATTCCCCGAACTAGTGCTCCTCGCGACAGCCCCTCCCTGGCCCATTCCTCTGAGAGAGGACCTGCTCTCTCAGAGACGGGGCACCCTGTGGCACCCGCGTCCAGACCTCTGGAAACTCCATGTCTGGTCCCTGGACGGGACGCGGAGGTTCTAGGTGATTGACACCATCACTTCCACTAGAGCCCCCTCTGCGAGGCGCCTCTATGCTCTGAAGTGGAAGCTATTCGTTGACTGGTGTTCTTCTCACGAGGAGAACCCCCGAACTTGCTCGATCCGAGCCGTGCTTTCCTTCCTGCAAGATGGGTTGGAGCGAAGGCTGTCTCCCTCCACCCTTAAAGTGTATGTTGCCGCCATTGCCGCACATCACCATGCAGTTGAAGGTAAGTCGTTGGGAAAGCACGACCTGATCGTCAGATTCCTGAGGGGAGCAAGGAGACTAAATCCTCCTCGCCTACTCTCTATACCCTCTTGGGATTTGTCTCTGGTCCTTTTCAGCACTGCAGAGACCACCCTTTGAGCCTTTGCAGTCAGCTGAGTTAAAAATTCTGTCCTGTAAAACAGTACTCCTGGTTGCATTGGCCTCCATCAAGAGGGTAGGGGACCTGCATGCATTTTCGGTCGACGAATCGTGCCTGGAATTCGGCCCGGCTAACTCTCACGTGATCCTGAGACCCCGGCCCGGATACGTGCCCAAGGTTCCTACCACTCCCTTCCGGGACCAGGTGGTGAACCTACAAGCGCTGCCTTCGGAGGAGGCAGACCCAGCCCTGGCTTTTCTCTGTCCCATCCGCGCTCTGCGTCTGTACGTGGCCAGCAGAAGGGAAAGGCTGTCTCCAAGCAGAGGATGGCCCACTGGATAGTGGATGCCATCGCCTTGGCTTACGAAGCCCAAGGCGTGCCTTGCCCGCCCGGGTTGAGAGCCCACTCCACTAGGGGTGTCGCTTCTTCTTGGGCGCTGGCACACGGCGCCTCGCTGACAGATATCTGTAGAGCTGCGGGCTGGGCGACACCTAACACGTTCGCTAGGTTTTATAGCCTACGTGTTGAGCCGGTTCCTTCCTGTGTGCTCGCTTCAACCAGCCGGTAACACCGAAGTTTCCGCTCTTGTGTCGGCTTGCTGCGCCACTCCCCTCCACATGGAGCGGATACGTGCGCTTTTTGCTCCAGTCGAGTTCCCCACTCAGGCGAACCCTGTGAGCTCCTCCGCACCCCTTCGGCAGTCGGACGTTGCGGAGCGTCCGACGCCAGGCCTAGTGCTCGTATGCTTGTGTAACTTGTACTAGGCTGGGTTCCATATGTGGTGATCCCTGCGGCGATCCCATATGAGTATTCTTCCACGACCAGCTCCCTGCGGTGAGCCCGTGTCTTCCCTTGGCAGAGTCCGCTCTGCCGTCACTGTCTGGTGTAGCTTCCCCCTTCTCACCCCAGTGACATTCCATATGTTGCACGGCCCCTCTGGCCAGTCCATATGAGTATTCTCCACATGTTACCTCCCTTCGGGCAGGATGTGGCTTCCGCAGCGTCCCTCTCCCCTGGGAAGGCACGCTTTCCCAGTGTTATCCAAGAGTTCACGGTGTGGGTATATGGAACAGCAGTTGAACTCCCTCTACGCAGATCTTCCGCCCCAGCAGTTGGGGGTCTGAGAGTCTTGCGTAGGGCGCTGGATGTGGCAGCAACCGATGGCGTTTTCCATGGGATCCCCTAACGTCGTCACGTCGACGTCACGTCGAACGTGAGCGACTGAAGGGGAACGTCTCGGTTACTGATGTAACCCTCGTTCCCCGAAGGAGGGAACGGGAGACGTGACGTCCCGCCGCCACAGTTGCTGACCATCGCTGTACGGCCGTCTCTATCTCGGCTCCTCAGCGAAAAACAATGAGTGCGTGCGTCCGCTTCCTGTTTATACCCGCGCTGCGGGGCGGGGCGCGTGACGCGTTTCACGCACGCCAACGTTCATTGGCTTGTTCTGTAGACACTCGAAGTTGATAGGGCTCCCTGAAGTGATCCCCTAACGTCGTCACGTTGACGTCACGTCTCCCGTTCCCTCCTTCGGGGAACGAGGGTTACATCAGTAACCGAGACGTTTTAACAAACTAGTTTATTAACTAACAAGCCCCTTTCCATCATAGGTTAACTTTTAAAATAAATGATGAATGCACAATATAGGCATTTCTGCTTTTCATCAGAATTATATGAACACTGCTTATCAAATGGTCTGTAATACTTCAAGTCCTGAACATGTCAGTGAATGCAAGTCCTGTGTCAGTGAAGTTGATTCAGTACCTTTGACTTTGCAACTGTACAGCAGTGCTCGAGTCAAAAACATTCACCAGATGAAAAACAGTTGCAGGATATGAGTGGATCAGTTGTGTCCAGTTTCTAACAGTAAAGTTCAGTGCATAGTTGTTTCACAGAGCAGGAAAGGCTGTGCAGATCCAACTTTCTCGAAAAATCCTGTAGTACTGGTTCCCTAGACACCACAAAACCAGACAAATTACAATTAATACCATTTGTGTTTTATAAATACAGCAAGTTTATGGTGAAAAAAGTTCAAAGTTCAACTCAAACAAGAAACTATTTTGGTTAAATTAAGACTAGAATTTACTGATTTCCAAGTAAATTAAAGATTTAATTCATTCAAAAACTGTAATTCTGTCATTAATTATTCACCCTCATGTTTTTCCAACCCCGTAAGACTTTCGTTTATCTTCGTAAACACAAATTAAGATATTTGTGATTAAATCTGAGAGCTGGATCACTCCTCCTTCTAAAGGATTGAAACTTGCCGGCCCAGAAAAGTTATTAAAGAAATCGTTAAAATAGTCCAAGTGACTACAGTGGCTCAATCTTCAGTTTATCAAGGGACGAGAATACGTTTTGTGCGCAAAAAACGAACTAAAAATTAAAACTATTATAATTAACTATTCATTTTCTTCTGCGTGCTGAGCGAGTTCACGTAGTGTAACAGCACAGTGCTTCTGTGTTGTACGTCACACGCATCACACACATGACCAGCACCGGCCAATAGTGAGCCTACGTTCTGACGTACAACAGTGAAGCGAATGGAATGAAGTTGGTTTGACGTTAGACGTTCGATATTTGCGTATTTAGGGACCGTCTCTAAAGTTTCACACCAGGATTTCAACACTGGAGATTTTACTATCCGCTAGCTGCCTGTCCCCTGGACACACTGTAAAAAGACACGGTCTCTGCAGACACCCCAAGCTCCACAAACGGCAACAAAAAAAAAACTGTAGCCAGTTCCAGCCAATAACCTACAAGAAGGATTTGGGGGGTTAGTGTGTGGATGAGGAGGAGGTAGGGCCTAGCTAGCCTCCGTTTTGTTTGACAATACATCGAACGTCAACAAGAAGTGACATCACCCGACGTCTCTTAGAGCACCTTTAATTGATTTCCTTCTGAAGCAGTTCATTGAGTAAGAGTCTAACTGTTTATCCTGAACCCTAGATTTTCTTCCTCAACAATATAAAAAAAAATGTGGAAACCACATAATTACTCACATTCACTGTGGTCTTTGGCAGTGTTTGAGCTTCTCCTTATGTGAGTAAATCACCACATGCTCAAATGTCAAATGGCCAAAACCACAAACATATTTATGAGTATTTTCGCTCAATTTTGGCTATTTCAGCTAAATCAGTTAATTTTCTTTCTTCTAATTTTGAGTATGTAAGCTAAATCAGCTTAATGTGCCACCTTAAAGGAGTAGTTCACAAAAATACCCCATGATTTACTCACCCTCAAGCCATCCTAGCTGTATATGTCTTTCTTCATTCAGACGAACACAATCAGAGTTATATTAATAAACACCCTGACGCTTCAGAGCTTTATAATGGCAGTGGATTGTAACCATCAGTATGAAGCTTAAAAAAGTGCATCTATCCATCAAAAACAAACTCCACACATCGACAGGGGGTTAATAAAGGCTTTCTGAAGCAAAACGATGAGTTTGTGCAAGAAAAATATTCATATTTAACACACTATAAAGTAAAATTCTAGCTTCCGTCTTCACATATAGTGTAAGCCACAAAATGGTATCATTTATTTAATGAGTTTCTTAGACCTGCTTTAGACTTCAGTTTGCATATTATAAAACAAACAGATAATGCCTGTCACAGATTTAAAAAGTTGTTCTTTTGAGAATGTACCTGTATGTTATCCTAATAAATTATATTGTAAAAAAATCACTGACAAAAAAATTGTCAATTATTTTTAGCACCTTTATTATTCTTTGAATTGAGCGATTTCTTTTGTCTTTAGAACGGCATTAAATGGCATTAAAGAGTATTACTGTTTATTTGTTGTTGTTGTTGTTGTTGTTGTTGTTGTAGGTCTTGAGGGCACCAGTGATTCCAAACTCGGGTGGCCATTTCCATAACACCAAAAAGGAGGACACAGATATCCCAACCTGCAAGCAGTCATTTCAGGGAGGTATATCTTGGTGATTGGTTTGTTGACAGGGGGGTGGGGGGACTGGTTGACTTACCGAAACAGGCCAATCAGAATGCTCTCTGTCTTACATGCGCTTCATGAGGCATACACACAAGGTCTCTCGCTCTCTCCCTCTCTGCCGTGCGCGCGCTACACTGCTTGAAGCACAGTGTGTTCTGTCTCGCAACTACAATACAATTTTTTCTATCATATCGATGGTATGACGCTATGCTACGGCGTCTTAATAAAGATTCTAGAGCGGGTTTTTTTAGGCCAATTCAGCGCAACTTCAAAAAGGAGGACAGATGAGTGTCCGGCTTGAGGCTGAGCCGGACACCGGATAGGGGGCTTAAAATCCGGACGTATGGCCACCCTTTTCCAATCTGATCAAAAAGCCTCTGGTCAATGTCTATGTGTGCCTGTAGATAAAAAGCAAAACTCCAGACTTATGTCAACATTTATAAGTAATACAAGTTTAATTCACATGCTAAACATAACATTATGGGTTAGCCTGGGTGGCAAATGTTGAGTCTAGGTTTATCGAGACATATAGAGGCTGTTTTGAGAAAAGCAGCCCTGACATATCTTCCATTGGCTGCCACTGCTTTTCAAAATGAGTTTCCCCTCTAAATTTAATATAATGTAAATTACAGCATCTTTACCATAATCTCCTTTGAGTTGGGGCCTCAGCCTCACTGCAATTGTTTTTATTTATTACAAATCAATTATTTGCATTTTTATCACAATCATAGGTTCATTAATATTCAACTTGTAGATGTCCATCAATATGGTTTTAATATGACTTATTGCTGGGTAACCATTGGACTCTTTTTAAAAAAACAACCAATGATAAAAAGCCTAAATAGTAAACATTTAAAAGTGAGATAAATAAGGTAAATAATGAATCGTATCTAGATGACTTACGTTTACTTAGCTGTCGTGTAAACAGGATCTCCAGATGGAATGTCAACACAACTATTTTTTGTAGCTAGTAGTGTGTCTAATTTCAGTAACTCCGCCTTGATGCTTGGATCATTGAGTTTGTTGTCCGTTTTATTGCCCCACTGATCACCGTCCCATGAGGTGAGCCCTCATCTACTGCCAGACAAATATCAACAGATGCCAAAATGATGACGATTTCTTACTAGCAGTGGGTGTGTTTCCTTCACTTTCACAAGGATGACATTCATTCTCACTCACACCGTGGAAGAGGAAAGCATGAGGCACAATCTTCATTTCCTCAAAGTTCTTTTAAAGGATCTTCCATGTTTTAGTTATATCAAAAGATTTTTGAAAAACTTTCATTGAACTGTGGTTTTTCCACACTGAATGTCTGATAGCTGGACAACATGTGAAACATAACAAAAGCAAACACTCGACTGACTGACTTTTCATACTTTTACTTCTTTTTTTGCTGATATTTAAATGGTAAAAGGTCATTCGATAATTTAAAGTTTGAAGTCGTTGAAGTTACGTCAGGCTTCTGGTCAAAGTTGTTTACAACACGACCAAGGAATGTCCACACATCTGTGACTCTGCACTTCGAGTCAAAAGAAAAGCAGAAAGAGTCCACTAAGTGGCGCCATTGAGTTCTTCATTGATAACACAAAGGCATTTATAAATATGAAATTCTCCCAATAACATGCCCCAAAATAGAGGAAAATGTGACAAATGCACATTCAAACTAGACTAGACTGACTTACCATGATGAATATTGTGGATTGTAGAGAAGGTGTAAAGACGGCATGCTGAAGTTCAGACTGAGCATCAGAATGGGTAAGAAATGCGATTTAAGTGACTTTGAATGTGGCATGGTTGATGGTGGCAGATGAGCTGGTCTGAGTATTTCAGAAACTGCTGACTGAGATGTTCATGCACAGCCATCTCTAGGTGTACAGAGAATGGTCAGAAAAAGAGAAAATATCCAGTGAGCTTCAGTTCTGTGGGTGAAAATGCCTTGTTGATGTCAGAGGTCAGAGGAGAACGGCCAGACTGGTTCAGCTGATAGAAGGCAACATTAACTCAAATAACCCCTCGGTACAACCGAGGTTCAGAAGAGCATCTGTGAACACAACAAACCTTGAAGCAGAAGATCTTCAGCAGCAGAAGACACACACAGATGCCAATCCTGTCATATGAGAACAAGAAGCTGAGGCTACAATTCACACGGGCTCACCAAAACTGGACAATAGAGGACTGTAAAAACGCTTCCTGATTCTTCGATTTCTGCTGTGATATTCAGATGGGAGGGTCAGAATTTGGTGTAAACAACATGAAAGCATTGATCATCCTGCCTGTATCAATGGTTCAGGCTGCTGTTGGTGTAATGGTTTAGGGGATATTGTCTTGGCACACTTTGTGCCTCTTAGTGCCAATAGACCTTATTCAGAGCAGCGCCATGACAGGTATGAAAGTTGAGGCGGTGAGGGATAGACTTACCGTGTTTCCATTGGCATCCGCTGTAAAAAGCTGAATAAAGCTCCTAGATTACTTACAGTTTTCCACAACTTATATTGTCGAGAATTTTTTGTCAACTGAAATGTCTTGGAAATATGCTTTTCCGGTAGCCTGGATGCCAGCCCGAACCCCGCCCACAACATTTTTTGGTCTGGAAGTTCGGTCTGGACTCGATCCATTGAGGAGTAATTATGATCAGCCAAAAAATGGTCGGACCAATCAAATTGCCAGGGCGGGCTTTATACGATGATGTGCAGATAATCCATCCAATAACATAATCATCACGTCATCAAACGTATTTCTTTCAAAAATGCTTTTCGTGTTTGCATGCAAGTAGGCCTACTCCGCGAATCCTTAAGTTATTTTTGCAACACCGGCAAAGATCGTTAACACTCATTATTTTTTTCATACTTTTTTCAGAGTGCATGCAGTTGAGTTCTGTTGATAACAATGCGTTGCTCAACATACGTCACTTACTGCGTTCCTCTGATTGGTTGTCGGTCTATCCAATTGAGTGCAGAATTGTTGTTTTTCCTGGTTCGGTTAAGACACGCCTCATAATCAAAGCCCTATGGAGCAATCTCAGACTCATGTTCTGACTAAAATATGAGTATGACGAAGTCAGGCTACTTTTCCGGTGTTTCATGAGAAGAACAATCCAAAAACACATTAAATAACAGTACAGCCCATTGAAGATAATGCATGTCTATCCCTCACAGCCTCGCTTTCATTCTCATTAAAAAACAAAGATGGCGCCGCTGCTGTGAATAAGGTCTATTGAGCATCATTTAAACACCATACTCTTGATGCTGACCATGTCCATCCCTTTATGACCAGTGTTTCTATCATCTGATGGCTACTTCCAGCAGGATAACACGTCACGCCACAAAGCTTAAATCATCTCAAACTGGTTTCTTGATCATGACATTGAGTTCACTAAACTCAAAAGACCTCTACACGAATGACCTACCCCTGACCCCGCCCCTAAACCTACCCATCACGTGAGTTTAGACAAATCATACGAATTCGTATGAATTAGCCACCTTTTAATCACTCGTACGAATTTGTACGAATTGGTCGTTGGAGGAACGGGAGATTCACATTCATGGATGTGCAGCCGACAAATCTGCTTGATGCTATCATGTCAGTATGGACCAAAATCTCTGAGGAATGTGTCCAGCACCGTATTAAATCTATGATATGAAGAATTAAGGCAGTTCTGAAGGCAAAATTGTCCAACCCTTTACTAGCAAGGTGAACCTAATAAAGTGGCCAGTGATTTTCCTTTATGAGGAGAGCTGTCTGTTAGATCAAAGTTTGTTCATGTAGAGCTACGGCAACACTGTTTGACATTCGGTTTGGTCCAGATAGGATCTGCAAGGCAGTTTTCTACCAGTCAATGCAGTATGCATTAAACCCTCACTCTTACTGTCTAAAACATCACTGAAAGCTGTTGCGATCATCATCAATTTGTGTATCTGCTTTTTCTCATAGTTATATAAAATGGTCTATATTTATTTTCTGTACTGCACTTAGCCTCATTTTCCACTTTTTTGCAGTTTGTTAACCTAGAAAGTGATTTCTGTTTTGTTTGTCTAAAATAAGCTCATCTCCGAGGCCTGATGCCAGCACCCAATATCTGTCGTCGTTCACCCCGACAGCTGCATGTCGGGGAAAGCTTGTTTTCCTTTTTGTCAGTAATGTTAACAATGCACTGAGTTCTCAAATAAATACAAATAAATACAAACACCCATACATCTGCAGTGTTCACAATAAACCACATTTTGCATTATGACTCTCCCTTTTTACTTTTTATGACCCACATCATCTTGGGGAAAAAAACACAAACACAAAGTTTGCCAAGCAGAAGTATTTTATTTGGTTAAGTTGGAAGCAAGATTATTTTTAAATGCATTTTACTACTTCATCTAAGCATACTGATTATCAAAACAAAGTAGATCCCACGTTACTGCAGTTAGATCTCTCTTGGAGGAGGAGGCAGACAGTGTGCGTCTATTGGAGTGTTTCCTTCCCCTTTACAAGCATAACACTCATTCTCACTCACACAGCGGAAGAGAGGAACATAAGCCACAATCTTCTTGAAGTTCTCTGTAAGAATGTCTATATTTTTCTCTCCCCAAAAGATATGCTTAAAGACAAAGGCTTTTATTGAATTGTGTTTGCTCCAGTTCTCCAGGCCAGACAGAATGTTATAATCGCCCTTCTCATCAAGGCAAGATTTAACACAGGGAGATTTGTAGGTGTAGAAGATCGTACAGCGCTTCCCATCTCCTTTATTCAACAGGTCTGCCATGGGTGGAGTGGGAATGCCTTCAGTAGGGATGAGTAACAGACGCTCTGCGTGTATACTGTATCCTTCCATCTTTTTAACACCTGCTACAATGAGCTCTTCACCTTTGTAAAGTGGACGGGAATTCTTCACGTTACTGGCATCCTCCCCTCGCAGAAAGTTGTTATTTGTAGGCTTGAAATCCTTTTCACATTGAGTCTGATCTACATTGATGGCAGCAGCATATTGCAGTCGTTGATTATTAGCTGAAGTTTGATAGCTGGAAAACATGCAAAACATTAAACTCAAGCAGACACATGGTTGAGGTAGGACTTTTCATACTTTTATTTTCTTTATTGCTGATATTTCATTTACAGGCATACTTACTTATCATCAAAGAATTGTACAATACGACCAAGAGTATGAATGTCCACAGTTTGTGGCTCAGCACTTTGAGTTAAAAAAAAAATCAGAAGCAGTCCTCTGAGTGAAGCCATATATTTCTAGATTGATTAAACAACACAAAGACATAAATAAATAGGAAATATTACATTTCGGAGTGTACATAAAATGAATAATCAAATGTATACATAAACAAGCAGTCTTTACTGTGTAAATTAAATATACATTTATGAAAAGTTACAAAAGATATTAAAGTTACAAAAGTTATAAAAACATATGTCATACTGACGTAGGCTATGTCAAAAAATTCTCGCGATCGCAAGGCGGAACTGTTGGATTCTGCAGTCGCGCGCAGTTGCTCTCCACTGACTGCGCTCAGTGCGCTGATCAAAAGCATGATGGACTTGCTCATTGGTTTAAACAACCTGTTATGTATTTGTTCTATTTTAAATGTTTGATTTTAAAACTCTGATATCATGTTTTTATGTGTATAAATTATGAGTGAATATACCCTAACTTTCTGACAGCGAGATCTCTAAATGTGTTATGTGATCTCATTATATATATATATATATATATATATATATATATATATATATATATATATATATATATATATAGCTATGTCATGTCTGTATTAAAGTAAAAATTATTGATAAACATGTAGTTGGAATGGAATTAAATAACAAGTACTTTGGGTGTGTTGTTCATTTTATTTATTTTCATATAAAATCAACAGAACTTAAGTTACATCCAGTTTATTAGCGTGCACAAGCGTGAATCCCGTGAATTCGAGATGGTCCTCACTGCAGAACACGAAATCCAGGGGGAGGAGTTGGATCCAGATCCAACTCCTCCCACCTTACATATACCTAATCCTACCCATCTCCGCCCCCGATCGCTAAACCCACCCCTAATCCTACCCATCTCCGCCCCGATCCCTAAACCCACCCCTAATCCCACCCATCTCCACCCCGATCCCTAAACCCACCCCTAATCCCACCCATCTCCGCCCCCGATCCCTAAACCCACCCCTAATCCTACCCATCTCCGCCCCGATCCCTAAACCCACCCCTAATCCCACCCATCTCCGCCCCGATCCCTAAACCCACCCTAATCCCACCCATCTCCGCCCCCGATCCCTAAACCCACCCCTAATCCCACCCATCTCCACCCCCGATCCCTAAACCCACCCCTAATCCCACCCATCTCCGCCCCCGATCCCTAAACCCACCCCTAATCCTACCCATCTCCGCCCCGATCCCTAAACCCACCCCTAATCCCACCCATCTCCGCCCCGATCCCTAAACCCACCCCTAATTTCCCACCCATCTCCGCCCCCGATCCCTAAACCCACCCCTAATCCTACCCATCTCCGCCCCGATCCCTAAACCCACCCCTAATCCCACCCATCTCCACCCCGATCCCTAAACCCACCCCTAATCCCACCCATCTCCGCCCCCGATCCCTAAACCCACCCCTAATCCCACCCATCTCCGCCCCCGATCCCTAAACCCACCCCTAATCCTACCCATCTCCGCCCCGATCCCTAAACCCACCCCTAATTTCCCATTGCTCCATATTTTCCCCAATGAAAAGTGCATTTTTCACTAAATAGGTTTGTTTGAGATGCGCCTTGCCTCGCCTGAAATGTAGGTGAAAGTAGGCGGCTGCAGTGAGGGGAGGAGTGAAAAAAGTGCAGGTAAGATGGACAGATCTCTCTTCTCGCAGTGGATCTGACACCTGTGAGATCAAAGACTGATATAGACGGGATTCACACTCTTGCACGCTGTTGCTAATAAACTGGATGTAATTTAAGTTCTGTTGGTTTTATATGAAAATAAATAAAATGAACAAGACACCCAAAGTATTTAATACCATTCCAAATATGTGTTTATCAATAATTGTCTCTTTACAGACATGTGTTTTATTTATATATATATATATATATATATATATATATATATATATATATATATATATATATATATATATATATATATATATATATATATATATATATATATAAATAAAAATGACATCACATAACCTATATCGCACAGTCGGAGAGTTTATTCACACATACGTATACACATAAAACATGATATCAGAGTTTTAAAATCAAACATTTAAAAAGAACAATATATCACGGTTGTTTAAACCAATGAGCATTAAGCTGTGTCGTCAGCAAGTCGTTTCCCATCATGATTTTGATCAGCGCAGTCGGTGGAGAGCAACTGTGCGCGACTGCAGAATCCGACACGTCCGGACCGCACTCGGACACATTTCTAACCGGCATGCAACTCGCGCTCACCGGTGATCGGTTCAGCGCAGATTTTTCTCATATCAAACAAGCCTATTGTCTACCTGTTAATCGTGTCTACCAGTATATCAACCACCCCTAATTCCATTCTCATGTTACTGCTACCTCTAGAAGTCTTGTAACACTGACTGACTTAGGTTTGGTCAACATTGCAGAGTATTCTGTTTAAAAGTTTAGCCACACGTGGAAGAATATCTGCCTGCCATTTAATTTACCAAACAACATTTGTTCCCTTTATCGAAAAAGGGAACTTCGAGATGCGTCGAACGACACGGTGGGAACGCCTCTTGCGTGATTGCGTCTGAAGCATCTATGCCAACTAGTCCAATGGAATGAGAGAATGAGCGTCACGGGCGGGTGACGTCATGAACCAGGAAAGGATAAGAGCACTTCCGCTGCTCGCCGGCATTTAGCTTCTGTGCCTCAGCAAGCGATCTGTGTCAAACTGTCCAGTCTGATGTATTTAAAAAGTTTATCCCTCGCCGTGTCCAGCCCCCTGGGGATGCTGGGCGTGAGCAGCCCCAGCCGCATAGCTCATCATATCGTGTGCAACAAAAAGAGAGTGTTGCGTCTCGTGCACCTCCACGTAGATATTGGAGACAGACGCAACCCTCTCAACCGAAGTCGACTAAGCCTAAGCCGGATCTGAGGACCGTTCTTCAGGCGAAGAAGGCTTCGGCTCAAAAAAAAAAAAAGGTCCTGATGCTTAGGCACCAGGCCTGTGGGGACAGCCCCGACCGAAGTGGAGTGGTGTTCACCTCATCACACGGTGCCCGTTCCACTTCGGGGTCCTCACGAGGCCCTCCTGCCAACCCTGCCACCTCCGGTGCTTCAGGGCGCAGGGGTCTCCAGCGAGTCAATGATGCTGTGTTGCGGCACAGCATCGGTTTCGCGCCCTCTGAGGGGGGCTTTAGAGCAGTCAGGTCAGGTAGTTCCTGCCGTTATGTTTCAGGCTCCAGATTTGGCTCTCTCAGTAACACCAGAGACCAGCCTCGAGAGGCTGGTTCCCTTAGTAAATTTTCTGGCAGCGTGGAAACTTCTGCCGAATATTTCTCCTTGGGTCCTGCAGATTGTAGAGATAGGATACAGAATCCAGTTCGGTTCTCGTCCTCCTCGTTACAGCGGGGTGCTGCCCACAGTGGTGCGTCCCGAGCAGGCTCTGGTATTGGAACAGGAAGTAAAGGCCCTGTTAGCAAAAGAAGCTATAGAACAGGTGTACTCTCCCGACAGAGAATCGGGTTTTTACAGCCGCTATTTCATTGTTCCAAAGAAGGATGGGGGGTTGCGTCCCATTTTAGATCTTCGCCTGTTGAATCGGTCAGTTCAGAAACTCAAGTTCAAGATGTTGACCATCAAACAGATCGTGACCCAAATCAGATCCGAGGACTGGTTCGTCACGATAGATCTAAAGGATGCATACTTCCATATCTCCATCCTCCCTCAGCACAGGAAGTTCCTAAGGTTTTCTTTCGGGGGCAAAGAATACCAGTATCGGGTTCTTCCTTTCGGCCTAGCTCTGTCACCCCGCACATTCACGAAATGCATGGATGCAGCTTTAGCCCCTCTCAGGCTTCAGGGCATACGCATTTTGAATTATATCGACGACTGGCTGATTCTAGCGGAATCAGAGCAGTTGGCGGTTCGACACCGAGGTGTCGTTCTCGCTCATATACGAATGTTGGGGTTGAGGCTCAATGCCAAGAAGAGTGTACTTTCTCCAGTACAGAGAACCACTTTCCTTGGTGTGGTATGGGATTCAGTGACGATGAGGGCCAGCCTGTCGCCCGTACGTGTAGCTGCTATCCTGTCAGCCATCAAAGAGCTAAAGCTAGGTCAGTCACGCACTGTAAACAGTTCGAGAGACTGTTGGGTCTACTGGCAGCAGCGTCCAACGTGATACCTTTTGGCCTGCTGTACATGAGGCCTTTACAGTGGTGGCTCAGAACCAGAGGGTTCTCCCCGAGGGGAAACCCGTTTCGTATGATCAAGGTTTCGCGGCGATGCCTTCGTGCCTTAGAGATATGGAAAAAAACACTGGTTCTTAACCCAGGGTCCGGTGTTGGGAGCTCTTTGCCATCGAGTAGTGATCTCGACAGATGCTTCTCTCACCGGCTGGGGAGCGGTAATGGAAGGCCGCTCGGTTCAGGGTCTGTGGAAAAGCCATCATCTTTCTTGGCACATAAATTGCCTGGAGATGATGGCTGTCTTCAATGCGTTGAGACATTTCCTTCCGGACCTAAGAGGCCATCATGTGCTCGTTCGAACAGACAACACATCTGTGGTCTCTTATCTGAACCGCCAGGGGGGTCTGCGCTCGCGTCCGCTTTGCAAACTGGCGCACCAGATCCTTCTGTGGTCTCTGGGGAAGGTACTCTCCCTGAGGGCAGTGTATATTCCTGGGGACCAGAATATAGGAGCAGACATCCTGTCGAGGCAGGAGCTGAGGCCAGGGGATTGGAGACTCCACCCCGAGGCGGTGGAGAAAATCTGGGAGGCTTATGGTCAGGCAGAGGTGGATCTGTTCGCGTCTCAGAACACGACGCACTGTCCGCTCTGGTATTCTCTGACGCACCCAGCCCCCCTGGGGCTGGATGCCATGGTGCAGACGTGGCCGAGGCTACGTCTGTACGCCTTTCCCCCTGTTGCTCTGCTCCCAGGAGTTCTGGAGAGGGTCCGTCGGTATGGAATAAGCCTACTGCTAGTAGCACCACGCTGGCCAAGTCGGATCTGGTTTGCGGACCTGATCCTTCTTCTAGACGGGCCTCCATTGGAGATCCCTTTGAGGAGGGACCTTCTGTCTCAGGCCGGGGGCACAATATTTCACCCTCGGCCAGAGATATGGAATCTTTGGGTTTGGCCTCTGAGGGGGCCCAACTTATAGATAGTGGTCTTTCAGCTGAGGCTGCTGAGACCATCTTAAGCTCCAGAGCTCCAGCTACGAGGAAACTGTATGCGCTTAAATGGAGAGTTTTCTCCTTATGGTGTCACCGACACCAGTGGGATCCAGTTAACTGTTCTGTCAACACAGTACTCGAGTTCCTGCAGGAGCGCTTTGTGTCAGGTCTTTGTCCTTCCACACTAAAAGTTTACGTGGCAGCCATTGCGGCTTACCATACTATGGTGGGAGGTATATCTTTGGGTCGAGACCCCCTGATTACACGTTTCCTTCGTGGCACCTTGAGGCTGAGGCCTGCAATCCGCACTAAGGTGCCAGCTTGGGATTTGACTATAGTTCTAGAAGGCCTGTCTAGGGCCCCATTCGAGCCCTTAGATTCGGTCTCAGAAAAGTTCCTGACTTTCAAGACTATCTTTCTGCTAGCTATTTCGTCCCTAAAGAGAGTTGGCGACCTTCAGGCTCTTTCGGTCTCCCCCCCTGCCTTGAATTTGCACCGGGGATGGTCAAGGCGTTCCTATATCCAAAACAGGGATACGTCCCTAAGGTTCCAACCTTGACTCCGAGGCCTATTGTGCTGCAGGCTTTCTGTCCTCCTCCATTTGCAACTGCGGACCAGGAAAGACTGCACCTGTTGTGTCCAGTGCGAGCATTGGACACATATGTACATCGGACTTCCTCATTCAGGAAGTCCGACCAATTACTGATTTGCTTTGGATCACCTAAAAAAGGTCTTCCTGCTTCAAAACAGACAGTCAGTAAGTGGATAGTCGAGGCTATTTCACTAGCATACGAGTACTCGGGCCAGCCTTGTCCTTTGGTGGTCCGAGCCCACTCGACCAGGAGTATGGCGGCTTCTAAAGCCATATTGCAGGGGGTATCTCTTCAAGATGTTTGTGATGCGGCGGGCTGGTCCTCTCCGCTCACATTCGTGAGATTTTACAGTCTGGACCTGGATGCTGCCCCAGGTTCTCAGGTGCTGAGTGCTTAGATCAACAAGAAAGAAAGACTGACACTCAGTTACTTGTAATTATGGCGGGTTGGGTATTCTCGTTCCCACCGTGTCGTTCGACGCATCTCGAAGTTCCCTTTTTCGATAAAGGGAACGTCTCAGGTTACTATTGTAACCATAGTTCCCTGAGAAACAGGGAACGAGACGATGCGTCCCCCTGCCATACTTCCTGCGTCCCTGCGATCGGCTTGCTTCGGCACTGTCGAAGCTAAATGCCGGCGAGCAGCGGAAGTGCTCTTATCCTTTCCTGGTTCATGACGTCACCCGCCCGTGACGCTCATTCTCTCATTCCATTGGACTAGTTGGCATAGATGCTTCAGACGCAATCACGCAAGAGGCGTTCCCACCGTGTCGTTCGACGCATCGTCTCGTTCCCTGTTTCTCAGGGAACTATGGTTACAATAGTAACCTGAGACGTTTTGTTTTTACTTTCTGTTTATCTTAAAGGTGCTCTAAGCGATGTCGGGTGACGTCACTTCTTGTTGACTTTTAAAGTGTTGTCAAACAAAACAGAGGCTAGCTAGACCCTCCCTCCTCCTCATCCGCGCACTAACCTCCCAAACCCTTCTTGTCGGTTATTGGCTGGAACAGTTTGTTATGTTTCTTAGAGCGGGTTGCTACAGTTTGTTTTTGTTGCCATTTGTGGAGCCTGGGGTGTGTGCAGAGATTGTGTCTTTTTACAGTGTGTTCAGGGGACAGGCAGCTAGCGGATAGTGAGGAGATGTTTGCTGTATGTGACAAAAAATGTTTTGGCCTAAAAAACGTGTGACATCGCTTAGAGCACCTTTAAACAGATGCAGTAAAGAAAGTTAATGTATGAGTCTGCAGCACTATTTATCATCTTGATCTGTTTGGCCTTGTACAAACAGCAATTGTGATCAATATTGTAATGTATTGCAGCGTCTTGTGCTCAGCTTGACATTTCCCTTTGTGCATGTGAATGATCTGGCAGTTTTTATCAGTTGTTAGACTCGTGTGAAGTCACAGGAGGAGACACTCAATAGTGATGCTGTTTTAAAACCACTAATAATGTAATAAAGTGAAGAAGTATGAATATTACTTACCATGTTATCTGTTGCTGAGATCAGAAGGTTCAGAGATGTTGTGTGAGTCTGCAGTGAAACAGGAGTGATGAGGAAGAGGAAGAAGATGCTTTTTATTCTGACACTTGTCCAGCCCTCTTCTTCAACACCACGAAAAGACCAATTAAAACAGTTCACACTTACATCACTGACTCCTTTAATGATGTCACTGAGCGTCTGTGTGTGTCTCACCATGGACGGTATGTTGGACTTCCTCAAAATGGTCAATAAGAAATAAAACAATTAATAATTCCTCCAAGAACTCTAAAACTGCCTCCAATAAAGCTCTCCAAGGAAATGGATTTAAGGCAGACAATTGCATTGGGCCTAAAATAATGCGCAGGAACATAAATATGAACATGAAATATGATCTTACATTGTTAATTTAAAAGGATACTCCACTTTTTTTGGAAATAGGCTCATTTTTTTTTTTCAACTCCCCCAGAGTTAAACAGTTGAGTTTTACCATTTTCGAATCCATTCAGCCGATATCAGTAACCATACAGTTTCTGGTCTCATTGACTTCCATAGTATGGGACCAATGGGACCAGAAACTGGATAAATAGGGCAAAACACATTTAACAGTCTGCTAATCATTTTAAATCATAACATTGCCTTACAAATAAACCTTATCCGTCATTTGACTGAATGGGCTGTCAATTCTCCTTCATGTTTTATTTAAGAATAACATGAGAACAACGTAACACTGGATTCTTTTCCTCATGATTATTTTCTTGTTCCCCTTTGCATTCCACTGTAATAGTATTTAAAATTATACTTTGGTCTGTTTTTGGTCAGTTCTCCCGATTTAATTTAAGATATATCCCATTAATAATTCACTGGAATGCACGAATGATCTCTCTTTTTTTCTGAGTGACTTCACGTATAGTGTAACAGCGCAGCGCTTCTGGGTTGTACTTCAGAACGTGTAGTGAGCCTACATTCTGACGTACAACCCAGAAGCTAGAAGTGGATGTGTTTACAATTATACTGAAGGGGGTTTTAATTACTAAAAAAGTCAAAACTATCAATCAGACGACAGAGGGCATGTACTACTAGATTGTCCAACACTTTTCTTGTACCAAAGTTTTGAGGCCTTTTGTGTATATATCTTTGAGTAATAATGCCATTGACCATTTTTATGACTTCCTCATAATGGTCTCTGATGGAGAGGACGCTGGCGCTGTCTGCTCTCCAGTCGTGCCAAAATAACACTACAGCCCATTGAAGAGACGCATGTCTGTCCCTCACAGCCTCGCTTTCATTCCCATTAAAAATCAAAGATGGCGCTGCTGTGAATAAGGTCTATGGTCTTGTGAAGAATCTCATCATGGGTTTAACCAGTAACCACAGCATAAGAGAACGAACTGGTAAAGCTTTTCATTTTTACAGCAGCTAGAGCTCGACTGTTACATACGTTTATAAACAAAAAAAATGTTATTACTTTCATTTCAACATTTCTTTCAGTATTGATTTTAAATTGTACTTATTTTTTTTGGGGGGGGGGGGGGGTAAAAACATGCCAATAACTTTATGCTGACTGTAATGAAATATGATTTAACAGTGCTGTGGGTCTTGTGCATACCGGTACATTTCTGAACAGTGTGTTTCAAGGCCTGTTTGACACTTCTTTTCTTCTTTCCTTTTTTCCTTTTTTTTTTTTGGTCAGTCTTGCATTATATTCTTGCACATATTCAGGCAATCTCTGCTCCCAAGAATATGTTTTTTACTTATCATACATCTGGATTAAAACAGTGGTAGATAATACATTTCTTGTTATTATTATTATCCGGCAGTATGTTTTTCATTCCTGCACTACTTCTTTTTTTCTTCTTCTATGTAAACACATGGCTAGATGGACATGTTTAACCAGTCGCTTTAAGGCGAGACATTTCACTTGGCAGTCATCTTTAAAAAGCCGCTCAGGCAGTCACTTCATTCATGCAAGTGTGTAACTTAAGCCAGTAAGGCTGTGTGTGTGTAAACCTCACTCCTGGCCTCAAGAAGCATGCTAGCAACTGACCCTATTGCTGCGGTCTTTAGCGTTAGAGCACCTGCCTCCCGTGCCGGAGACCTGGGTTTGAATCCCGCTTGGAGTGGGTGAGTAGGACCAGTTACATTTGGTGCCGTGACCCGGATGGGAGTGAGGTTTATGGGGGGTGAGTGTAAATACATTTATTTATGTAACTGGGTGGTAGATGCCTTTTAAAGTTTGTTTTTTCTCCTTGCCTGTTAAAGATCTATTATTTCATGGTTACTCACTATGTTTAATTATTAAAACAGGAAAAACAGAGATTACCTGTACTTCCCTGAGTCATCAACAGGTGGCACTAGGTGGATTGCGTACGATACAGTGCGTGTGCGCTCTTGCCTCAGTCTTTTGGTGAGACGTGCAGCGGGTAGTGGAGATAGGGCTGGGTAATAAATTTCGATTTCTCGATATTAATCGATTCTCATTTTTACGAACCGATATCGGTTCTTAAATCTCAAGAATCGATTAGTCATCCTGTTTCATTTGAATGAATGGAACATAGCACGCATCCAAAACATCGCAATAATCTTTGTCCTTTGTTACTATTTATGAAACAGTGTGAATTTTCAAATTACGTCCATTTTCTTTTGAAATTCAAAAACATAAATACCGTTTTGCCGCTGTGGCGTGAGATCGCTCTGGCACAGCTCAAGAGAAGCAGCAGCGCGGAGCGCTTTGATCTCTTCCGGCTTAATAATACCAATACAGCGCAAAATAAACATGAATGAGCATCTGAAAGTGTGTTAAAAGATAAGAGTACAACTTATCGATGTCCATATCATGTCACATTGATTCGCTCAATCAGTCTTCAACCGTGGAAAGACGTCAGTTAAACAAGCTTGTAATCAATGTCATGGATCGTCATATTTACCTCAGAAAAACCACATGTAAACATAAACTCGTTAGTCAGCTAGAAAAAATAAGAGAGAGAGGAGCATTTTGCTAAATATATGCACAATATTACATATGCATTATAATCTTAATGTTCTTCAATATTTAAAGGGTACCTATCATGGAATTTTGAAAATTACCTTTCATGTAGTGTGTAACATAGATCTAAGTGAACAAAAACATCCTGCAAAGTTTTAAATATGAAAGTTCACCGTATACAAAGTTATTGTCTCTCAAAAGTAAGAGTCGACTCTGAGTCGCTGATATGAATCGATAGACGAACGAGGCTTTCTCTCTAACTTTCGTACGTCACTTGTACAAGTTATTTAATTTCGACACGCCAACTCAGTGCGCGCGCCGAGCAGACAGAGAAACCTGACAACATCATGTCGACGAGACTCTGTTCTGAAGTGCGAATCAAAAGCAAACTTTTTTTTTCACTGCCCAGGGACAAGCATGTGAAGACTCAGTGGCTAGAGTTTATATTTACAACTATAACACACAAGTATAGCCACCTTGAGCTGTGTTCACGTCATTTTAATGACGATCGCTTCACAAACACAAATGCTTTCACGTGTGGATTCGCGAGTCGGCTGATACTGAAGGAAGGTTCAGTACCAAGTTTATTTGGATCAGCTTCCTCCTCCGAATCACAACCTGTAAGTACTATTAATAATTGTTGCTTTTATGTGTGTGTGTGTGTGTGTGTGTGTGTGTGTGTGTGTGTGTGTGTGTGTGTGTGTGTGTGTGTGTGTGTGTGTGTGTGTGTGTGTGTGTGTGTGTGTGTGTGTGTGTGTGTGTGTGTGTGTGCGTGCATGCGTGCGTGCGTGCGTGCGTGCGTGCGTGTGTGTGTGTGTGTGTGTGTGTGTGTGGGTTGGTTTATGTGATTTATGAGGACACAAATTTGTATAATGACATGTGTATTACACTGGTATTACAACTTATGGGTGGTTTATGAGGACATTTCAAAAGTCCTCATAAATCAAATGGCTTAAAAAACATAAAAAACAATGTTTTATTAAAAAAAATAAAATGCAGCATGTCTCCTGTGATGGGTAGGTTTAGGGATAGGGGCAGTGTAGGGGGATAGAATATATAGTTTGTGCGGTATAAAAACCATTACGCCTATGGAGAGTCCTTATAATGCTGTTGCACCAACATGTGTGTGTGTGTGTGTGTGTGTGTGTGTGTGTGTGTGTGTGTGTGTGTGTGTGTGTGTGTGTGTGTGTGTGTGTGTGTGTGTGTGTGTGTGTGTGTGTGTGTGTGTGTGTGTGTGTGAGTGAGAGTTACGCTCAGCAGCTTCTAGGTCTCCAATGTCATTTTTTTTGTTTTTTGAAATATGTGAAAATTATGTGAAGCGTATTGTAGTACTGCAGTGCTTTATCAATATGTTTAAGCTTTGGGCTAACGCAAAATATAACTGACTGGGTCATCTGACCAATCACCGCAGATTAGCGTCACGTAAAGGAGGGGTTTGGACAAATGAGTCGTCAAACGAATCATTAGGGAGTCGGTGAGCAAATCAGGTAAAAATAAATGCATATTATAAGACATCAAAAGTGTTTTTTGTCATTGCATGCATGTAAAACTGTTGTTGGGGACTCCCAGAACATTATTAGAACATTTTAAATGCCATAATAGGTACCCTTTAATGCATATTTGAATAAATCTGGCAAGTTTTTATGACAGCCACCATTTAAATGTTTATATTTCATATAATCTTCTTATTATAAAAATAAATATAAGTGTAATTTAAAGTCCCTGTAAAGGCAATTTAAAAAAATTCTAAACACATTATAAATGTTAGAAATGTATTGCTAAAACATATTACAAAGACTGTGAACTGTGAAGTACTGTTTGTATAGCTACAAAACAGTTAATTATTACCTTCATATTAGGCTAATGAAGCTTAGTAGGCTACAACTAGACTCCCATAGTTTACAGAATTAGTTAAGAGATTTGATTTCCTTGAGAAAATTTGCCATTTATTGTAACTGATATCCAAAATAATCAATATTGAGTCGAATCGAATCAGAATCGAAATCGAATCGAATTGCAAGCTTGTGAATCGAAATCGAAACGAATTGTGAAATTTGTGTCAATACCCAGCCCTAGTGTGAGAGACGCGCACTCGTGGGAGATTGTAAACGATTGGAGTTCATGGGTAAATACAATGTTTTGTGATTATATATTTGTTTAATACCATTTGTAGATGTATTATTTTGTGGTGTTAATTCGGAGAACTGTCTTTTTTAAAAAGTTATGTCGTGTGTAATGTCCGCGGTGATGTGACGTCACACCATGCGGTGTAGGCCTGTTTATTTAGTCTTATGCCAAATGTTATACATTTCATTTTTCCAAATATTTCATATGCTGTTCATATGACTAATTTGATGTGATTACAATCTGATGTGATTGTTTACACAGTGTAAAACATAATGTTGGGGATTTCAACCCTCGTGAAGTGAATGTGGAGGTGTGTAGGAGGCGGAGCTGATTGTTCAATTATATTGAAATTCCGTGTCCTCGTCTTCAGCACCTGCACAAACCCTGACAGAACGATCGACCTACAAAAAGATGGAAGGCTGGAAGCAGGCCTTCATGGGAACCCGGATGGCCGTATTTCGCGGGACCCGTGGAGGTCGTAGAAGGGGATATGATCGAGTTCTGGTGGTCCCGAGTCCAGTATGGCCTGAGCCCATCGCCTGCCCGCCAGAGCCTGAGCCCGTCGCCTGCCCGCCAGCGCCTGAGCCCGTCGCCTGCCCACCAGAGACTGAGCACACCGCACGAGAGTCCACACAAGAGGACACAGCGCTGATTGTGGTGTCTACTGCTCTTCTGTGTGTGTGGGCAGCACACTCGAATATGGTTCATGAATCCAGTTCCGAATCCCCTGATGTGCTGGCCCTGTCCAGTTCCGAGTCCCATGATGTGCTGGCCCCGTCCAGTACCGAGTCCCATGATGTGCTGGTCCCATCCAGTACCGAGTCCCATGATGTGCTGGTCCCGTCCAGTTCCGATTCCCATGATGTGCTGGCCCCGTCCAGTTCCGAGTCCAATGATGTGCCAGAGCCCGTTGACCCAGAGCCCGTTGACCCAGCGCCAGCTTTAGAGCCCGTTGACCCAGCGCCAGCGTTAGAGCCCGTTGGCCCAGCGCCAGAGCCAGAGCCCGTTGACCCAGCGCCAGAGCCAGAGCCCGTTGACCCAGCGCCAGACCCAGAGCCCGTTGACCCAGACCCAGAGCCCGTTGACCCAGACCCAGAGCCCGTTGACCCAGAACCCGTTGACCCAGCGCCCGTTGATGTCAAGTCAGTTCCCGATCATGAGCCTGTCCTCCCCAAGAAAATTTTGGGGGGGCGCCATACGCCTTCGCCGTGGCCGGCCAAAGATGGCCCGAAAAGATAACACCGCCATGGCCACCTGAAGGGTCTGCACCGCCATGGCCACCGAAGGGTCTTCACCGCCATGGCCACCCGAAGGGTCTTCACCGCCCTGGCCACCTGAAGGGTCTTCACCGCCATGGCCACCCGAAGGGTCTTCACCGCCCTGGCCACCTGAAGGGTCTTCACCGCCCTGGCCACCTGAAGGGTCTTCACCGCCATGGCCACCCGAAGGGTCTTCACCGCCCTGGCCACCTGAAGGGTCTTCACCGCCATGGCCACCCGAAGGGTCTTCACCGCCATGGCCACCCGAAGGGTCTTCACCGCCCTGGCCACCTGAAGGGTCTTCACCGCCATGGCCACCCGAAGGGTCTTCACCGCCCTGGCCACCCGAAGGGTCTTCACCGCCCTGGCCACCTGAAGGGTCTTCACCGCCATGGCCACCTGAAGGGTCTTCACCGCCATGGCCACCCGAAGGGTCTTCACCGCCATGGCCACCCGAAGGGTCTTCACCGCCATGGCCACCTGAAGGGTCTTCACCGCCGTGGCCACCTGAAGGGTCTTCACCGCCGTGGCCACCTGAAGGGTCTTCACCGCCGTGGCCACCTGAAGGGTCTTCACCGCCGTGGCCACCTGAAGGGTCTTCACCGCCCTGGACGCCCGAGGGTCCCACAGCTCCGCCCTGGATGCCCGAGGGTCCCACAGCTCCGCCCTGGACCGCCCTGGACGCCCGAGGGTCCCACAGCTCCGCCCTGGACGCCCGAGGGTCCCACAGCTCCGCCCTGGACGCCCGAGGGTCCCACAGCTCCGCCTTGGACGCCCGAGGGTCCCACAGCTCCGCCTTGGACGCCCGAGGGTCCCACAGCTCCGCCTTGGTCACGACCACAGCCTGCTCCGCCTTGGTCACGCCCACAGCCTGCTCCGCCTTGGTCACGCCCGCAGCCTGCTCCGCCATTGCCACGCCTGCAGCCTGCTCCGCCCTGGAGGCTTCCTGGACCTGCTCCATGCCCTCGTCAGCCTCCAGGGCGCCCACCCTCCCACCCCTTTGGATGTTATACGGCGCGAGGTCGCGCCTTCGGGAAGGGGGGAGGTAGTGTCACGTTTCTGTATGTTTAAGCTATGTTTTGTGATCTTGGTTTCCCCTGTCTTTGTGGTTTTTGGTTTAGCCCTGTTAAGTTTTCCCGCTCCTCGTTTGTGTTCAGTTTCATCACCTGTGTTCAGTTAATTATCCAATCATTCCAAGTGTATTTAAGCCCTGTGTTTTCTCCCTGTGTTTGTCGATCGTCGTCTTTAAATGGTGGTGTGTTTCCTGATTTCCTGGAGTTTTGTTCCTGTTTGAGTTTGGAAAGTTTTCATTTTGGAAATTAAAAACTATTATATTGAAATTCCGTGTCCTCGTCTTCAGCACCTGCACAAACCCTGACATTATGTGAGTGTTATTTTCTCGAATTTCTCTCGAATGATATGTAAGTGGGCAATATAAAAAATATACTTATGTTGTTTTGTTCTCTTTGTACAGTATTCCCACTGCCGTATTGTCTTGTATTTTGCCGTAACATATTCTATTGTAACATTTTGGAAATTGTTGCATTACTCTAATTGCACTCTGAGTAATGTGGAGCGGTGATGATGTTTAATTGTGTCATCTGCTCCGTGAACTTCATTTATTGTGTTTTGTTTTTCTGCTCTTTTGGGTTCATTTAGTGAACAATTAAAATTGGAATTATTTCTTGTCAATTAAATTGATAAATCACATTTGGGAATAAGTTGTTTTTATTTTACAGCATTAATTGAATAAACTTAAAGTAAATAGAACCCCTAATGTGTTGTTGGTGGTAAACCTAAATCCCCGGTCACATTTACATTTTTCATTTAGTAGATACTTTTATCCAAAGCGAACTGTTTTAGACCAATAAGAGTTGTGCCTGTAAATCTCAAGAGGCGAGCGAGCTGCTGCGGTCTTTAGCGTCTTTGTTAGCGCACCCGCCTCGAACGCCGCTGACCAGTTTCTAAATATTGGTTGATCAAAATTATTGCCACAAACTCGAAGAGAATAGATAGATGAAGGCATATAGCCTGTAACATAAGCTGCTCACATATAGATGAGAACCTACATTGAACTGAATGAGACAAGTAGTATAAATACACAGGGAACAGGGACAAACAGCTGAAAGTAATCAGTAAACGAGGAGACTAACTAGGAGGTAATTAAGACTAATAACAAAAGTTATGGATAAGAAAAAAAACACATTATTGGTTTTCTGCATCAATAGCCGCGTTTCCACTGCCGGGCCAGGGCCGAACCGTGCTGGTGCGTGCCAGGGCCAGTCGCGTTTCCACTGTCACTACCGGGGCTTGATCGGGGCTTACTCGGGGCCAACGGCCAGGATTTTTGGCCCGTCGAATACCTTGGGCCAAAGCGGGCCAGCTCGGGCTAGAGGCGTGCTCAAGGTAAAAGGCGGGGTTTATCGGTGTTATGGAACGTTATGATCTGAAGCAAGATGCCCATTTCACTGTTTTATATCGCGAAAAATAATCGCTGCTCGAAATGGAGAATCGCCTGTACTGGTCTGTCGAAGATACCAAGCTCTTCTGAGCATTTGGGCAGAAGAATGACGGCGTGTGAAGAAACGAGGACGTTATAAAATGCATCGATGCTGAACTTTCCAAGCTAAGCATTCAGCGAGCAACGCTTCAAGTTCAGGAAAAAAAAAAAAAGTCGCGGGCGCAGTATTGTAGAAGGCGATTAAAACGCACAATGGACAAAGCGGAGCTCAGAGAAGGAACTTTCCATGATTCGACTTGATGTACGGTGTGCTGGGTCACCGTCCCTCTGTTAGTGGCCACTCGCGAGACAATCGGGACACTAGGCTATTGCAGCCACGGCCGGTGAGTTAATATACATGCTATCTTCCTATTATAAATAAACTCATAATACCCACTGAAATAGGTTGGGTTGTATTGTATGACGTTTGATCCAGAAAGGCGTGTTAGGGGCGGGGTTTAGGGTAGCGCTGCAGGGCTACTGGCCCGGCAGTGGAAACGCGAGCCTGGTGCTTGAGGCCCGAGGCCACTGGCTCGGCTCGGCTCGCTGTTAGCTCTGGCCCGGCAGTGGAAACGCGGCTAATGTTGAATCATGTTTGCCTATTTCTTAGGAATTTAAATCAGTGGCACTCTGCATTACTTAGTTAAAGTTGAACCAATGTCCGTATCATGAATAAATCACTCTTTGAAGTAATTTAAAATTCAGTCAAGTATGAATATGCTTTGAATCGGTTCGCAATTCAGTCTAAATCTTTTTAAAGGTTCACTCAGGGAATAAATGACTTTTAACCTTTTTGTGACTTTTGCAGTGTATTTTCACAGTAACCCTGTATTTTCATTGAACCATGTTTGCTCCAGTTCTCCAGACCAACCAGAACGTTATTAGGGCTCAGATCACGCAGGATTTAACACAGGGAGATTTGTAGGTGTAGATTAGAAGATAGTAAGCACTCCTATTTTCCTTTATTCAACAGGTTATTCATACAGTAGGAGGAATGGGAAGGTTTTCGGTAGAAGTGAGTAAGAGATGCTCTGCATACAGTAAATCACTTCTGCTACAATGAGCTCTTCACCTTTATAAAGTGGGTGGATCATTTACACATCTGAATCTTCCTCTTTCAGGAAAATTTGTGTTTAAGCAAGAAATCTTTTTCACATTGAGTCTTGTACATTGATGGCAACAGCATAAAGCATCCACTGCAAATTGCAGTGGATGCTTTTTCACACTAAATCAAACACGGTTGAAAGAATACTTTTCATACTTATCCTTCCTTAATTGCTAATATTATTTTAAAAGGATAAAATCCAAGAATTTATTTTATAATAGAATTGGAAATAATGTCACAGTATGCGGTTCTACATTTTGAGTCCAAAGAAAAATCAGGAGCAGTTCTTTGAGTGGAGCCATAGATTTCTAGATTGGTATAACAGAAGACACAAATCAGAAATGCACCTAAAAATTTGTCAAAATGCGTGAGAAATGGATATTCAAACTAGATACCTAATGATGTCACTTACTATGATACTGTCTGTGGATTGTAGATGATGTAGATCTGTGGTGAATGGGAGAAGCATATTCTGCTCTTTGAGCTTATGCAAAATAACTGTCTGTATGTAGAATTATTACTATAATAAATGGCAATAATAGATAAAGCGTGTCTAATAATGGGTAAAGCTACAGTAACGTCTTCAGTCAGCTTGAGATTCTTTCCATCTACACTGTTTTTATCTCTTAAGTCTATAGTGAATCATGTTTTCTGAGGTGTAGGAGAAACATATTCATCTGCACAGTCACACAGAGCCGAAGCACAATCTAAACAAACCAATGCAAAACTTTTGGTCATCAGGGAAAAACAGGTTGCATTCGGCATACTGTGGATTTGGACATTAATGTGAAAGAAATATCTTAAAACATACAGTATCTTCCATGTCTAATGCTTCAAAGGTCTTAGTGTGGAGCACTAAGAAAAGCTGTAGAATTGTTAATAAGCTGTGAATGTGAAAATAATCTTATGTTGAATTGAGCTAAAATTGAGCTGAATTCAAGCTACCATAAGGCATGAACTTGTTTTTTTTTTTTTTTTTTAAGTGCAGTTTTTTTAGAGATGTTTTGATGAATCTTGCCTGGGGTCATGAAAATGTGATGCTATTCCAGAACCAACAACCACACATCATGAGACTGCATGACTCAAACCACAACCCTTTTTGAGAATAAAATGACTAAAAGCAAAGTGATTAATTATTATTATATCATTAGAGTTGATATTGCACTGTTATGACAGTGTTACTTCAACCAAACATTTTTTACACACTGTAAAAAATTATTTTCATGATTTGTTATCACAACTTTTTATATTTTGTCAAATCAACTTAGATAATTAATGTAGTTCAGATAACATAATATTTTGAGTTTCTATTTATTAAACCAATCTCCTTTGTTGTATTAACTCAAAGTTTTAATTTCAATTAACTAAAAATTTTAAGGCAACCAGGTAACTTACTTTTTTAAAGGGGTCATATAATGGTACTTGCACGTTTACAAGTTGATTGTACTGAAATGTGTGTTGGCAGTGCCTGTACACAGCCATCATATAATGATAAAAATCCATCCAGTGGTTTTGTTTTAATCTCCTTATATGTTTTCCCCTGCCTCAAATCAAGCCGTTCGAGCCTGTGACGTCACAAGCTCGCACGCCCCTCCCACGACTGTTGATTGACAGCAGCGTTTCAACACAGACCCGCCCTCGCTCGTGAGTGAGATGTCAATAATAGTTCGTCATTGTTTACACTGGAGCAGAATGGCGCCTAAGCGATTGTGGTGTTTTGTTCTTGGGTGTAATAAGGAACACAGCAGTAATTTTAATGTTCCTAAATCCGAAACGCTGAAGACGCAGTGGCTAAGTTTTGTTTATGAAGGAAATATTCACGACGAGCAACGTCAATGCGCTCATGTTTGCGCAAATCATTTCTCAGCAGACTGCTTTTTAAATGAGGCGAGGGTCAATATAAATCAGGTTTTGCTAAGAAGCTGCTCCTGAAAAAGGAATCGGTACCAACTATTCGTGTTCCTGCTGGACCTCCAGAAGAAGTGAGTGTAACGTTTTATTTATTAACCTTTATATGAATCTTTGCAAATCGCTTGCACGCTTCACGATGATTGTGGCTAATGTTTAGACTAAGGGTGCATTACGGCATGTATTCTATGTAACGTTACGACGTTCTCAATATAATTCATAATCCCACGTTAATAATGAAAAACGCGTTAGAGGTGTTGTGTTATTAAAAACTGTGTACGCAGGTGTTACAGTTAACGTAACAGGAATATTAACAGGAATATCAATGCAGTTACAATACTATAGATGTACTTAAAAGTTTTCTTAAAACATAAAACATTTTCGTACTGCACTAAACATAAACATACAACAAATTCTTAGGTATCCTTCAACTACTGCTAGAATCATTACTGACAAGACCTCAAGTCAGTTTCAGTCACGATAGTTGTACCTAACACTGAGATAACGTCACGCATCACTGACACTGAAAAAAAAAAAAAAAAAGGTTTTCAACATGAATCTGTCAACGAACTAACCTATAACTTACATTAGTAACGTTAAACACATAGCGTTTGTATCTCACAACTCTAACGTTACCCTGCCAGTACATACAAAAATAGATCAAAGTGACATTGTTAACCAACCATTCAGAAACGTCCTGTTCGAGCCTTATTGTCGAACTTCTTTGGGGCCGTCATCTTGTTTCGGGTCCGAGTCCGACTCCGGTTCAAACTGATACGGTTGCACAGATGTGTCCTCAGAGAGAATCCCGCTGCTATAATAAACCCTCAAATGTTGTCAAGTCAACACTCCACGTGCGATGTGTCAAAGCGCCCACAGAACAGAGGGGCGGAGTGAGCGAAGCTCATTATCATTTAAAGGCACATACACTTAAACGGAGTGCTGAACACAGAGCTGTTTTTGAGCAGGTAAAATGAGTGTTTTCTTAAAAAAACTAATGAGAATTTTTAATAAAAGTATATTACAAGCTTTTCATTTAGACCCTAAAGATTCATATTAACTTGTACAAAAATGGCATTATATGACCCCTTTAAGTTAATCCAACTTTTTTTTTTACAGTGCATAGGATCACATTGTTAGAATTGTAACATATTTTAACATCTACTACAGTATGTTCTGTTTTACGAACAGATGCACAAAAAGAGTTCATGTATGAGCAGTAATATTCTTGATACACCATTTAGACCGGCTCATCAGGATGTGTTTGTCTTGTGTAAGCAACATTTGTGTTCAGTGTTGCAATGTGTTGCAGGGCCTTGCAGTCTGTTTGACACCCAGTTTAGCATGTGTGAATTATATGGCCTTTTTTTTTTACCAGTCGCTACAATACTGTGGGACCGCAGGATGAGACACAGCCTACACTGCAAGCATTCAGTCACACTCAACTTCTTCTTCAGAAACTTAAAATGAGTGGAAAAACACAATATCTTTGGGGGAATTTACATAACACCATGTTCTACTGAATGTATTCACATTTGTATTCACACTGCAAGAGTAGCAGAATCAGCCATTGTTTGCGTTGCACGCTGAATAAAATACGGTGAAAATACATTGTATTTGTAAAGACAATATTTTGCATATAGGCTTTTTTTTAAAGCATCACAACATAATATAGTGAACTACTGTATAAATCATGCAGTTCCACAAAGGATACATGATTCAATTTATTTTATTAGGTACAGAACAGGTGTTCAAGAATGATACTAAAGAAAGATGTATAATGCCACAGTTTGATCATTGACAAGCATTTTCAAGAAAAGGAAAATTACTTATTTCTATCCAGGCAGACAGACAGCATTCACAATTTTATTTTCCACACATTTCTGACATTCCATCACATTAGTGGTTATCTTACACCGATAAACTTTCTCATTAATCTTTAGACATTTTTTTTGCAGAATATTCTTGATGTCCTTCTTCCAGATCTCTTGGAAGACAAATGCATTATTTCCATCTTTATTTTTATTTATCCAGTTTGAAAGGCCCTCTAAAATATTTGTTTCACCCTTAATGCATGTTTTCACGCAAGATGAGTTGTAAAAATAGAAAACTATACCCTTTGCAGAAGTCTGTCCATGGGAGAATTACCTAAAGGATAGAGCAGAACATGTTCAGCATGCTCCTCTGGTTTGTAGCAATGACATTGCCTAATGATGTGCATTTCTCTTCTTCAGTGAGCTGTAAACATTTCTCTCCATTATTGAGCTTATTTTTTACATTTGTTGCATCTTGCTTGCTGAACACAGTCTGGATATCAGATTGTTCATCTGTACACTGAGACTGTGGGACACTGATCGCTGTTGCATACTGAGCATCAGTTTGCTGCGTCTGGTCTTCGGCTGGACACTGGAAAGACATAATATCATAATTCTCAATAAACATTCTATTTGCCTCGTTCCATGCGCATTTTTAATTACTAAAATCAGCCGGCCGCCTGTGCCACCGTGACCTTGGCTACTGTAGCACAATCACACTGCCCTCTAGTGTAGACCACCACCACAACATCAACAATAGCTAAGGGCTCCCACAGCATATATTGATTCATTTGACTGTAAACTGCATATACAAATGGACCTACTTGTCATTCAAATACTGTGCCATTTTAGCCAGGACAGCAGTGTTCACTTCGCCTTGAATCACTTGAACACACAGATGAAGCAGACAGAGGAGGATGAGACCCCTCAGTGGTACCATAGGTGCCTAAAGTGAACAGATCAGTCATTTCAACACAAACCTTGAGTTAAATTAAATTAAATGGAAACCTGCTGTCTCCAAAAACCCTAACCTGCTGTCTCCAAAAACCCTAACCTGGTGTCTCTAAAAACCCTAACCTGGTGTCTCCAAAAACCCTAACCTGGTGTCTCCAAAAACCCTAACCTGGTGTCTCCAAAAACCCTAACCTGGTGTCTCCAAAAACCCTAACCTGCTGTCTCCAAAAACCCTAACCTGCTGTCTCCAAAAACCCTAACCTAGTGTCTCCAAGAACCCTAACCTGGTCTCTCCAAAAACCCTAACCTGGTGTCTCCAAAAACCCTAACCTGGTGTCTCCAAAAACCCTAACCTGCTGTCTCCAAAAACCCTAACCTGGTGTCTCCAAAAACCCTAACCTGCTGTCTCCAAAAACCCTAACCTGCTGTCTCCAAAAACCCTAACCTGGTGTCTCTAAAAACCCTAAACTGGTGTCTCCAAAAACCCTAACCTGGTCTCTCCAAAAACCCTAACCTGGTGTCTCCAAAAACCCTAACCTGGTGTCTCCAAAAACCCTAACCTGCTGTCTCCAAAAACCCTAACCTGGTGTCTCCAAAAACCCTAACCTGCTGTCTCCAAAAACCCTAACCTGCTGTCTCCAAAAACCCTAACCTGGTGTCTCTAAAAACCCTAACCTGGTGTCTCCAAAACCCTACCCTGCTGTCTCCAAAAACCCTAACCTGGTGTCTCCAAAAACCCTAACCTGCTGTCTTCAAAAACCCTAACCTGCTGTCTCCAAAAACCCTAACCTAGTGTCTCCAAGAACCCTAACCTGCTGTCTCCAAAAACCCTAACCTGCTGTCTTCAAAAACCCTAACCTGCTGTCTCCAAAAACCCTAACCTGGTGTCTCCAAAAACCCTAACCTGCTGTCTCCAAAAACCCTAACCTGCTGTCTCCAAAAACCCTAACCTGCTGTCTCCAAAAACCCTAACCTGGTGTCTCCAAAAACCCTAACCTGCTGTCTCCAAAAACCCTAACCTGGTGTCTCTAAAAACCCTAACCTGGTGTCTCCAAAAACCCTAACCTGGTGTCTCCAAAAACCCTAACCTGCTGTCTCTAAAAACCCTAACCTGGTGTCTCCAAAACCCCTAACCTGCTGTCTCCAAAAACCCTAACCTGGGGCCGTATTCACAAAGAATTTTATCTTACCACTAGGAGTACTCTTAAATCGCACTAAAATATTTTAGCTAGGAGTTTTCTCTTAAAAGTTATTCACAACGCCTTTCAGATCTACTCTTAGTAAGGAAAAATGACAACTCCTAAACTAAGAGTGAGTCTTCGTTGCTATGGATGACGTCAATTCTCATGCACGAGCTTCCTCGCAATGATCACGGTGATTGGTTGTTAGATGACAGGGACATCATGCGGAACATAACAGACGCAACAAATCATGGAATTACGACATCTAAATATGTCTGTGTCCTACACAAAATAATAAAAGTAATGTTAACGAAATGCATATCATGTTTTTGCAGGCCCTAGTGAAATGTAATTCTAAAAAGGCAGAGAGAGAGAAAAAAAGTCGTAAATTAAATTAAATCAAGGTAGCCTAATACCCTAATGAAAACCGCCACTTGCCTAATAATGAAAAACGACACTTGCATTAACACTTTGCATGGACACATTAATTGACATCCTATTAGCCTAAATAGACTACTTAAAGCAAGGCAATGTTGCTTGCTCCTATTAAAGTAATGTAATAGTTGAATGATGACGGTGGATTATGAACTCGCCAAAACGAAAAAGAAAGCCCATAACGCAGGATCAGTTATGGTGTGTACACACCGAACGCGAATAGAGCGTCAAATACGCGTCTAGTTAGACGCTTGAACATTAGCTCGAGTTCAAATTTTTCAACTTGCGCGGAAGACATTCGCGGCAAACGCGCCACCCAATTCGCGTCATTCACAACGCCCGGCGCGAATGATGCGTCTATTCGCGTCTTTCCATTGACTTTGTATGTAATCTACTCGCGCAAATAGCCTAATTAAATACGCATTCGGCACACCATTACTGCTGCTGGCTCAGTTGGTGCTGAAAAAAAAGGATAAAAAGGAAATTCGGCACTGGGATATCAAGCAAAACACATGGGAGAGGATTTGTTTGCAGATCAATGCAGCATTCCCGCTTGTGTCGCGGACCCCGAACGACTGCGAGAGGCGGTGGTATGCGCTACAATCCTTTGTGAATAGGTCTTAGTGAGTTAGGAGTCCTCTCGACTTCTTTTAAGCTGTCCCAGACTTAGGTGCTACTTTTAGGGCTAAAATGCTTCGTGAATTACTCTTAGTGAAAAAACTTAGGAGTCCTAAAGTTAGGAGTGACACGCCCATTATTTTTAGGAGTTGCTCCTAAATTCACCAGTTAGGAGCTACTTTTAGCCTTAAAATTCTTTGTGAATACGGCCCCTGATGTCTCCAAAAACCCTAACCTGCTGTCTCTAAAAACCCTAACCTGGTGTCTCCAAAAACCTAACCTGCTGTCTCCAAAAACTCCAACCTGCTGTCTCTAAAAACCCTAACCTGGTGTCTCCAAAAACCCTAACCTGCTGTCTCCAAAAACCCTAACCTGCTGTCTCCAAAAACCCTAACCTGGTGTCTCCAAGAACCCTAACCTGCTGTCTCCAAAAAACCTAACCTGCTGTCTCCAAAAACCCTAACCTGGTGTCTCCAAAAACCCTAACCTGCTGTCTCCAAAAACCCTAAACTGGTGTCTCCAAAAACCGTAACCTGGTGTCTCCAAGAACCCTAACCTGGTCTCTCCAAAAACCCTAACCTGGTGTCTCCAAAAACCCTAACCTGCTGTCTCCAAAAACCCTAACCTGCTGTCTCTAAAAACCCTAACCTGGTGTCTCCAAAACCCTAACCTGCTGTTTCCAAAAACCATAACCTAATCTCTCCAAAAACCCTAACCTGGTGTCTCCAAAAACCCTAACCTGGTGTCTCCAAAAACCCTAACCTGGTGTCTCCAAAAACCCTAACCTGGTCTCTCCAAAAACCCTAACCTGGTGTCTCCAAAAACCCTAACCTGGTGTCTCCAAAAACCCTAACCTAATCTCTCCAAAAACCCTAACCTGCTGTCTCCAAAAACCCTGACCTGCTGTCTCCAAAAACCCTAACCTGCTGTCTCCAAAAACCCTAACCTGCTGTCTCCAAAAACCCTGACCTGCTACTGCAGGTGTCAAAGGCATTTTCAATTAATTTAGGTTGCTATTTTGAGGAAACTGAAATAGACTGCTGCCATTGAACAACTGAAACCTGGTCTAAAATCGATAGCGCAATATGTTTTTTTTATTCAAAGAATGCGTTAGTAATATGTGCCTATAGGCGGGTCCACAACGTGCTACACTCTGCTTATGACACACACAAGGACACGCAGTAGCACACAAACATTTTTAAATATACAAAATAAAAGGACTAAAAGACTAAAATGTAAAAGATTATTATTGTGTACAATGATATTATTATTGTGGAATCCGGCTTGTCCCTTAGATGATCTGCTTGCGTGCACAAGCTGATCCGTTTGCGCTCTGGAGACGTGTTCAGTTTTCCACTCAAATCCGTCATGTAAATAGTGAATTCCGCTTTTAAAGGAAATGGGAGATTAGACTCTGGTTGGTTTATTTCATGTTACTCCCAAAACACACCCATTACTCGTTAAAGGTGTTTTAAGCAATGTTGGGTGACGTCATTTCTACCAAAATGGCATTACCATTTGGCATTACCAGTATATTACAAAATATACTTTGATATGCTTGATATACTGTAATATGCTCCACAGGCACAAATATTGGCACCTTTGGTAAATTTGAGCAAAACGGACAGTGAACATTTGTTTTTGCCATTTCCCCTTTGAGTCTTTCATATAAAAAATTCACAATTTTTTTTTAATGAAAGTCAAATTCTTATCATAAAACAAATATTGTTTCTAAAATATATGAATTTCACAACTATTAGCACCCCTACAGATTCTAATGAGTAAACGTCTGAATTCACATTCATATGGTGTGTTATTGAGTCCATCTTAGTGATCAGGGCGTATTCACAAAGAATTTTAAGGCTAAAAGTAGCTCCTAACTGGCGAATTTAAGAGTAACTCCTAAAAATAATGGGTGTGTCACTCCTAACTTTAGGACTCCTAATTTTTTTCACTAAGATTAATTCACGAAGCATAGCCCTAAAAGTAGCACCTAAGTCTGGGACAGCTTAAAATAAGTCGAGAGGACTCCTAACTCACTAAGACCTATTCACAAAGGATTGTAGAGCATACCACCGCCTCGCGCAGTCGTCCGGGGTCCGCGACACAAGCGGGAATGCTGCATTGATCTGCAAACAAATCCTCTCCCATTCTCACGCTTAGTTCCCTTTTATCGAAAAAGGGAACTCGCGATGCGTCGATGACGCCATGGGAACGCCTCCAGCGTGACTGCGTCTGAAGCATCTATGCCAACTAGTCCAATGGAAAGCGAGAATGAGCGTCACGGGCGGGTGACGTCATGACCAGAAAATGATAAAAGCACTTCTGCTGCGAAACGCCAGTTAGCTTCTGTTGCCTCAGCAAGCGATCTGTGTCAAACTGTCTCTGTCTATTTATTGTTGTCTGTTGCAATATTGTTGGAAACGTTATGGCGAAACAAATCTACAAACAGTGTGTTCCTCCCTGCCCACGTTATTTAACGGGTGGGGACACACACGAGCTTTGTGTGATTTGTTTGGGAGTGGAGCATGCGGTCTCAGCCTTCGAGGGGGCTGAGTGCCAACACTGTGAGAAGCTACCGCTTCGCATGCTCCAATCCCGCCTGTCACTCTTCGATAAACAGAGTAGACAGGCTCGCGATCCTCAGGGATCAGGACCCGCGTCTGCCGAGGCAACGCGGAGAATGCATTCCTGGGGATCGCAATTGGATCTTTCGGAGGGGTTGGAGACAGGTCCGAGGGCCTTTTCTCCTTCCTTACCCGGGAGATCCAGCTCTCCTCCCCCGGTGTCGGAAGCACGCTTTGCGGTTTCTTCCGCCCGGGGAGAGAGCCCTCCTTTTCTCCAATGCTCTTCTTCCGAGGAAGTTGATGTTATGAGTTTGGAGAGTGAAAATGCACACATGGGGGAAAGGGATTCACAATTTATTTCCCCGGCATATGATGAGCTGGTGGATGTCATGTCACGAGCTGTAGAGAAATTAAATATTGAATGGCCATCTGAAATTCAGGGCACTCGCCCCAAAAGCAAACTAGATGAGCGCTTTCTCTCTTCAGCCACATTGTCTCCACCACGAGGGCTTCCTTTTTTTCCTGATTTATATAACGAGTTGTCTAAATCGTGGAATAAACCGTTTTCATCTTGTGTCTGTAACCCTCAGACTAATATTCAAAAATTAGAGGGTTAAGAGAGTTATGGTTCGATGCCCCAGGCTGAACAAAATTTAGCCAGTTATCTGGCGCCTGGTCCTGCATCTGCCATGAAAGCCCCAGTTTTGCCCACTAGACTGCTAAAAACCACATCTAATTTAGTGGGCAAAGCTTATTCGGCAGCAGGTCAAGCCGGAGCGTGTTTGCACACTATGACACTGCTCCAGGCTTATCAAGCTGATCTGCTGGGGGATTTGGATAATAGCGAGGGAATTAGTCAGGACGATGTTCGAGAACTTCGTCGGGCTACTGATCTTGCTCTCAGGGCTACTAAGGAGACCGCCAGAGCAGTTGGGCGGTCTATGGCAGCCTTGGTAGCCACTGAGAGGCACCTTTGGTTGAATCTTTCTGAGATTAAAGAAAAAGGTCGAACTTTTTTATTAGACGCTCCACTTGAACCCTCTGGTCTCTTCGGGGACGCAGTTCACGCGGCCGTGGAAAGGTTCCAGGAGTCTAAAAAGCAGTCTGATGTTTTTAGAAAGTTAATCCCTCGCCGTGTCCAGCCCCCTGGGGCTGCTGGGCGTGAGCAGCCCCAGCCGTCTAGCACATCATATCGTGTGCAGCAAAAAGAGAGTGTTGCGTCTCGTGCTCCTCCACGTAGATACTGGAGACAGACGCAACCCTCTCAACCGAAGTCGTCTAAGCCTAAGCCGGATCTGAGGACCGTTCTTCAGGCAAAGAAGGCTTCGGCTAAAAAAAAAAAGGTCCTGATGTTTAGGCCAGCCCCGACCGAAGTGGAGCGGTGTACACCTCATTACACGGTGCCCGTTCCATTTCGGGGTCCTCACGAGACCCTCCTGCCAACCCTGCCACCTCTGGTGCTTCAGGGCGCAGCGGTCTCCAGCGATGCTATGCTGCGGCACAGCATCGGTTTCGCGCCCTCTGAGGGGGGCTTTAGAGCAGTCAGGTCAGGTAGCTCCTGCCATTATGTTTCAGGCTCCAGATTTGGCTCTCTCAGTAACACCAGAGACCAGCCTCGAGAGGCTGGTTCCCTTTAGTAAATTTTCTGGCAGCGTGGAAGCTTCTGCCGAATATTTCTCAGTGGGTCCTGCAGATTGTAGAGAAAGGATACAGAATCCAGTTTGGTTCTCGTCCTCCTCATTACAGCGGGGTGCTGCCCACAGTGGTGCATCCCGAGCAGGCTCTGGTAATGGAGCAAGAAGTAAAGGCCCTGTTAGCAAAAGAAGCTATAGAACAGGTACTCACCAGACAGAGAGTCGGGTTTTTACAGCCGTTATTTCATTGTTCCAAAAAAGGATGGAGGGTTGCGTCCCATTTTAGATCTTCGCCTGTTAAATCGGTCAGTTCAGAAACTAAAGTTCAAGATGCTGACCCTCAAACAGATCGTGACCCAAATCAGGTCCGAGGACTGGTTTGTCACGATAGATCTAAAGGATGCATACTTCCATATCTCCATCCTCCCTCAGCACAGGAAGTTCCTAAGGTTTTCTTTCAGGGGCAAAGAATACCAATATCGGGTTCTTCCTTTCGGCCTAGCTTTGTCACCCCGCACATTCACGAAATGCATGGATGCAGCTTTAGCCCCTCTCAGGCTTCAGGGCATACGCATTCTGAATTATATCGATGACTGGCTGATTCTAGCGGAATCAGAGCAGTTGGCGGTTCGGCACCGAGGTGTCGTTCTCGCTCATATACAGATGTTGGGGTTGAGGCTCAATGCCAAGAAGAGTGTACTTTCTCCAGTACAGAGAACCACTTTCCTTGGTGTGGTATGGGATTCAGTGACGATGAGGGCCAACCTATCGCCCGTTCGTGTAGCTGCTATCCTGTCAGCCATCAAAGAGCTAAAGCTAGGTCAGTCACGCACTGTAAAACAGTTCGAGAAACTGTTGGGTCTACTGGCAGCAGCGTCCAACGTGATACCTTTTGGCCTGCTGTACATGAGGCCTTTACAGTGGTGGCTCAGAACCAGGGGGTTCTCCCCGAGGGGAAACCCACTCCGTATGATCAAGGTCACGCGGCGATGCCTTCGGGCCTTAGAGATATGGAGGAAGCACTGGTTCTTAACCCAGGGTCCGGTGTTGGGAGCTCTTTGCCATCGAGCTACTATCTCGACAGATGCTTCCCTCACCGGCTGGGGAGTGGTAATGGAAAGCCGCTCGGTTCAGGGTCTGTGGAAAAGCCATCATCTTTCGTGGCACATAAATTGCCTGGAGATGATGGTCGTCTTCAATGCGTTGAAACATTTCCTTCCAGACCTAAGAGGCCATCATGTGCTCGTTCGAACAGACAACACATCAGTGGTCTCTTATCTGAACCGTCAGGGGGTCTGCGGTCGCGTCCACTTTGCAAATTGGCGCACCAGATCCTCCTGTGGTCTCTGGGGAAGGTACTCTCCCTGAGGGCAGTGTATATTCCTGGGGACCAGAATATAGGAGCAGACATCCTGTCGAGGCAGGAGCTGAGGCCAGGGGACTGGAGACTCCACCACAAGGCGGTGGAGAAAATCTGGGAGGCATATGGGCCAGCAGAAGTGGATCTGTTTGCGTCTCAGAACACGACGCACTGTCCTCTCTGGAATTCCCTTACGCACCCAGCCCCTCTGGGGCTGGATCCTATGGTGCAGACGTGGCCAAGGCTACGTCTGTACACCTTTCCCCCTGTTGCTCTGCACAGTACTCGAGTTCCTGCAAGAGCGCTTTGTGTCAGGTCTTTGCCCTTCCACGCTAAAAGTCTACGTGGCAGCCATTGCGGCTTACCACACCCTGGTGGGGGGTACATCTTTGGGTCGAGACCCCCTGATTACACGTTTCCTTCGTGGCACTTTGAGGCTAAGGCCTGCAACTCGCACTAGGGTGCCAGCTTGGGATTTGACTATAGTTCTAGAAGGCCTGTCTAGGGCTCCATTCGAGCCCTTAGATTCGGTCTCAGATAAGTTTCTTACTCTTAAGACTATCTTTCTGCTAGCTATTTCGTCCCTCAAGAGAGTTGGTGACCTTCAGGCCCTTTCGGTCTCCCCCACTTGCCTTGAATTTGCACCGGGGATGGTCAAGGCGTTCCTATATCCAAAACAGGGATGCGTCCCTAAGGTGCCGACCTTGACTCCGAGGCCTATTGTGCTGCAGGCTTTCTGTCCTCCTCCTTTTACAACTGCGGACCAGGAAAGACTGCACCTCTTGTGTCCAGTGCGAGCATTGGACACTTGTGTACGTCGGACATCCTCAATCAGGAAGTCCGACCAATTACTGATTTGCTTTGGATCACCTAAGAAAGGTCTTCCTGCCTCCAAACAGACAGTCAGTAAGTGGATAGTCGAGGCTATTTCACTTGCTTACGAGTACTCGGGCCAGCCTTGTCCTTTGGTGGTCCGAGCTCACTCAACCAGGAGTATGTCGGCTTCTAAAGCCTTACTGTACGGAGTTTCTCTCCAAGATGTTTGTGATGCGGCGGGCTGGTCCTCTCCGCTCACATTCGTGAAGTTTTACAGTTTGGACCTGGATGCTGCCCCAGGTTCTCAGGTGCTTAGTGCTTAGTAGTACAACAGACTGACACTCAGGTACTTGGAATTATGGCGCTTTGGGTATTCTCGTTCCCATGGCGTCATCGACGCATCGCGAGCTCCCTTTTTCGATAAAGGGAACGTCTCAGGTTACTATTGTAACCATAGTTCCCTGAGAAACAGGGAACAAGACGATGCGTCCCTCTGCCATACTTCCTGCATCCCTGCGATCGGCTTGCTTCAGCAAATTTCGAAACTAACTGGCGTTTCGCAGCGGAAGTGTTTTTAACATTTCCTGGTCATGACGTCACCCGCCCGTGATGCTCATTCTCGCTTTCCATTGGACTAGTTGGCATAGATGCTTCAGACGCAGTCACGCTGGAGGCGTTCCCATGGCGTCATCGACGCATCGTCTCGTTCCCTGTTTCTCAGGGAACTATGGTTTCAATAGTAACCTGAGACGTTTTGCTTGATATCCCAGTGCCGAATTTCCCTTTTATTATGTTTTTTTTTTTAGCACCAACTGGGCCAGCAGCAGTAACTGATCCTGCGTCCAGTTTGGTTTTCTTTTCCGTTTTGGCGAGTTCATAATCCAACGTCATTCAACTATTACATTACTTCAATAGGAGCAACATTTCCTTGCTTTAAGTAGGCCTAGTCTATTAAGGCTAATAGGATGTCAATTAACCAAGCAAGTGTTAATGCACTTGTGTCGTTTTTCATTATTAGGCAAGTGGCGGTTTTCATTAGGGTATTAGGCTACCTTGATTTGATTTAATTTAATTTAATTCACGACTTTTCTCTCTCTCTCTCTGCCTTTTTAGAATTACACTTCACTGGGGCCTGCACAAACATGTCATTATATATGCATTTCAATGGCATTACTATTATTATTTTGTGTAGGACACAGACATCTTTAGATGTCGTAATTCCATGATTTGTTGCGTTATGTTCCGCATGATGGCCCTGTCATCCAACAACCAATCACCGTGATCATTGCGAGGAAGCTCGTGCATGAGAATTGACGTCATCCATAGCAACAAAGACTCACTCTTAGTTTAGGAGTTGTCATTTTTCCTTACTAAGAGTAGGTCTGAAAGGCGTTGTGAATAACTTTTAAGAGAAAACTCCTAGCTAAAATATTTTAGTGCGATTTAGGAGTACTCCTAATGGTAAGATAAAATTCTTTGTGAATATGGCCCCAGGAACACATAGGCCTAAGTGATGAGTCATGACTTCCTGCGTCATTGAGCTTTAAATATGAAGTGACACACAGACATAACACACGCGCATAACAATTGTAGTAAAAGTGTGTGCGCAATAACAATTGTAACAAAAAATAACATTATTCTGTCAGAAATCATTTTATATAGTAGGCTACACTGAGTTTAATGTATCGACTCAGAACTCTTGTTACATTTGTTAGTTTCATTCTTACATCTACTATAATACAGTATAGTCCTGGGCCCGTATTCCTAAAGAATCTTAATGCAAAAAGTAGCTCCTAGTGACAACATTCTAAGAAAATTCTTAGAAATGTGGGCGTTTACTCTTAAAATTAAAGAAAAAATCCTAGTAAAGAAAAAAGTAATTCAGAAAGCATCTTAACCCTTAAAAGAGGTCTTAAGGTTAAAATTGTTAGGAGCACGGACGAGGACTTTTAAGAGGCTTAAGAGTTTCTTTAGCAGAGGAGAAAATGGCAGAAAGACGAAGAGGGAGAAGAAATGTGTTGCAGACAATGGATGACAGTGAGTTTGGTAAATTAAAACCAACATTCAAACCACCACTTAAATAGACACGCCAGTAATCAGTGTAATTGGAAAGAGAGGAACAATATTTTATCATTATAAGCCAAACAAATTCCTTATAGGAAATTAACAGCAATGTAAATAAAAAAAGGATTTATATACACATATATACTGTGTGTGTGTGTGTGTGTGTGTGTGTGTGTGTGTGTGTGTGTGTGTGTGTGTGTGTGTGTGTGTGTGTGTGTGTGTGTGTGTGTGTGTGTGTGTGTGTGGTGTGGTGTGTGTGTGTGTGTGTGTGTGTGTGTGTGTGTGTGTGTGTGTGTGTGTGTGTGTGTGTGTGAAAACGGTCAAATAGGAAAAATTAGCATGTAATTTCAAAGTGAAGGCTTAAAATAGACCCTACAGGTGAAACTCAAAAAAATAGAATATCGTGCAAAAGTTATTATTTTGATGATTAACTACAGCTTATGAAAACCCCAACATTCAAAATCTCAGAAAATTAGAATGTTACATGAAATAAAAAAAACTTGAAATAATTTTAAACATTCCACATCTTTGGAATTCTCTCCCACCTCACATTCGTCACCAGACTCTCTTCTTCAATTCAAATCTCAACTTAAAACTCATCTGTTTAGATTAGCTTATTCAACATAGATTTTCATCGGGATTTCATTTTACTTAAATTTTTTGATTGTACTTATTAATTTGATTTGATTATTGTTGGGCTAGTATTAATGTTCTGTTTTAAATTTGCTCTGTAAGGCGTCCTTGGGTGTCTTGAAAGGCGCCCTGAAATAAAATGTATTATTATTATTAGGCCTATTATTATTAAACAGAAATGTCAGTCCTCTGAAAAGTATAATCATGCATATGTTTATAGTTATATATACTAAATATACTAAATATATTTCATCTTTTAATTTTAATTACTGAAATACATTACTGAAGTTTTGCACGATATTTTAATTTTTCCAGTTTCACCTGAATACTTAAATCTGGGCTTGGGCATTTGTGTGAGAATGATGTTGCCTTGTTGCGAAGTTCTATGACACCAAACCTGCATTTTCATCCTCAACAACGCCTTCAGTTAAAGACAGTTTTTAAAACACTAGACAAAAGTATCACGAGCTTGACATTAAATTTGCCACGGTAGGCCTACCATGGTTTCTTTTGTGAAAATAGATGTAGGATATTTCAACAGTCTTGTTAGGCTTTTTTCTAATCTGACATCGTCATACTGATATTTAAAAATGTTAATGGACTTAATTTCTCTACAATAAAACTTGAAAAGATGAAGTAGCATTTTTTTTAGAGTTGATTAGAATATATTTTAAAATAAAAAGACCGATTGGCTGTAGAGTCGCAGGTGTAATTACACACCAGTAGGGGGCAGCATTGCAATGGAAATAAATCAGCAGGAATCTGAGGATATACGCAACAGTTCTGAGTGTGCATGAATATAAAATATATAATGAGGGAAAAACTAGAAATTTAGACTAGTATATACAAGTATAGTTTAAGGTAGTCTTTAAATGTACTAAATGCAGAGCCAATGGAGCTTTTATCTATTTTTGTTGGTGGAGAAGAAATTAACAAGCTTTAGTTTGAAAGATAGATTATATTTGCTTATTGTTTAACAGTTATATGAAAACTATCTCACAATCACAGATGTTTCAAAAGCACACTTGCCTGTGTGATAAAAACTGCATTAATGTGTCATATGATTTAGAAATGTTACACCAATCTGATGTAGGCCAACATCAAATTGTGGACCATATCAAATTACTTTTAATGCTCAATATTATTACAAAAAAAGCTTTCCCCCTCTAATCATAGAAAAATCAACAATAATTGTGTTTCCCTGCTATGAGAATGTAATGAAGTCAAGACATGTTTGAGGATCAGATGAAAAACAGATCAGACTAGTTTTATTTTCATCAGCCTGAGCTCTCTCTCTCTCTCTCTCTCTCTCTCTCTCTCTCTCTCTCTCTCTCTCTCTCTCTCTCTCTCTCTCTCTCTCTCTCTCTCTCTCTCTCTCTCTCTCTCTCTCTCTCTCTCTCTCTCTCTCTCTCTCTCTCTCTCTCTCTCTCTGTGATGAACATGTGCCAGACCTGTGAACTTTACACTTTGACCCCTCAGATGATGGAGCAGGGTGAAGGAGAGGACTCTGTTTGAAGGTTGGCATTTACAGGTGAAGACTGCGGGTCAAAAGAAGCTTCTGAGAGAAAGAAAGATGCATGAGTTTGTCATAAAATAGCATCTGTCTCCCTGTCTGTTATTCTTGAGTGTTTTGAGGAGGTTTTCAGTGTTCACAGGTGAAGCGTTTGATCAGATGAGGAAGAACAGAGACATAAATCATCCTGGAAAGTGTGAAACATCAGCTATGAATGGAGACAGATGTGTGAGAGATGAAACCTCTTGTTTTTATAATGACATTTTGAGGGAATTATAATGACTATAGACTAATTGAATCCTTACAAAAAGCCATATTAGCTTTATGAATCTATTTTGCAATTGACAATATCCATAAATGCACCAAAAGGAGGTCCCGTCCCCCAGTAGTGTCTCCAAAGTACATACACGCACACACAGGGTTTATTGTCATACAATGAATGATTTAATTAGGCAAAATATCTGTAGAATACATATACATAATCGCACACACATACAAAATAAATTAATATAAAAAAAACATTCAGAGTTTTTCTGGCTGTATTGTTGAGCGTTTTTAGTTTTTTTTACCCTCTCTTGTAAGAGGAAAAACAACCAGGGGGATTTAGTTATTGTGGGGATGGACAAACTTAAATCTTAAGCATATCAGATAATATCAAATAAGTAGAAATATGCAACGCATTCTCATCCTTTGGCGTCATATAGGTGACGGTCGGATTTAGACGCGCGTCACCTGTATGACGCCTTGGGTTCTGCGTCTCATATTGACGCTAAAGGATGCCATGTGCGTAAGATTTCGACGAAATGTCAAAAGCGTCACATGTATGACGCCTAGGGATGAGAACGGGCTGAAATATATTCACTAAAAATAAAAAAGTCATTTTCACAGTGCATCTTTCCAACACCATGAATAACAGCAACGCTAAAGGAATTATTTTTGAAATGTATAATTAAACAAACAGTATGATTATGCATCTTTTTTGTTCAAAATTAACATTTAATGAATGACATCAATTCTTCTCCTAAAAAGTGTTTTTGTCTTACCCTGATTCATTATGGTAAGCCTGTTATAAGTGTCTATATTTTAGACCCTACGGGATGGTTTTCATAAGATATTGTGTACATGCGTCACTAGCCGGTGTGTCTCATCATATCCGTAGAGAAAATTTACACATGTGTGTTTGCGAGTGGCAAAGGTTTTTTGAGTGAGACAGGTTGACATTGAGCATCTAAATCTCAAAGCTCCGGGGAATCACCCGTTTTAAACAAACGCAGAACAGAGGAGAGTCTGCTGGCAATAAAGCTCGTAATAAAACATGAATCACCATTGGCTTGGCTTTTTGGACATGGCGAGAACTGAGGGATTTGAAATGTTGTAAAAGCGACGCAGAGATGGTGTTGTATTACTCAACAGGGGAGTAAGGTATTTTATTGAGATAAATTGCCATATGTAGCTCTCTAACAGAGTTGATTGTAAAGCATTATCTATTATGAAGGCTCATACCAATATGGTTGTTGTAGCACTAAACGGGTAAAGCTACAGTAACGTCTTCAGCTAGTCTGCTTGAGATCCTGTCCATCTAAACTGGTTATATCTCTTAAGCCTATAGTGAATGTTGTATGAGCAGTAGGAGAAACATATTTCTGTCATGATAACTTTTGCAGTGTTTGCAATGGTAATGGATATGACAATGTTGATATGTTTGGTCTTGACGGGAACGATCTGCTACGGCGCTGCTGTTGCTGCAGGGTAGTGCAGGATTTGCTGCTGCTATACAATAAAACGTACATGAATAACCCGTAGCAGATCTATACAGGTGGAGCTGGGGAAGGTGGAGGGTTTCTGAAAGCGCATTGCACTGCTACAGCAAATACTGACCAAGTATTTGAAGGTTAAGCTACTGATACAGCAGGAACCAATCAGCTGTGCCCTATAGAGAATGATGCGATTGCAAGCAGATTGAGTTAAGGACCAATCAGCATGCGCCATCTAGAGTTTCATGACAGAACTTAGTATTCATCTGCAATCACACAGAGTCAAAGCACAACCAAAACAATGTTCTTCCACAAAATGAATTCAATTTTGTTTTTAACCG